>BQNB010053709.1:0-18647 GCA_026074375.1 Tanacetum coccineum
TAGTATAGATATCTTATGTTTAACCACGTTGGAAGCATTTATCATTTATTGTAAGTAGAATAACTAAGTTCAAAAAAAAAAATTGTGAATAAGGAATAGATAAGAATAAAATTATACTCCTGCTAATTCATTTATATTGTTGGCATCGTAAGAAGTCGTGCACTTGGGAGTCTGTATGCGCATTATTGGTTTAACGAGGGGGTAATTATCTCGCGCGTTGCCGCGGGAGCTAAGTTTTTTGCATTGTTGTTGTGCAAGTTTCGGTTTGGTAAATAGTTTTCTTTGGGCTCTTAGATATGTTTTTTTTTTGAACGGCGACTATTATTAAGAAAAACTAGCAAGGAGCTAGAAATTACAAAGAAATAAGAGACGGGTTTTTATACCAATCGTCCCAGCTAAACAAAGTATTGCATCGATACCGACACCAGTAATAAGAACTACAAATAATCTCATCAAAAAACGTCTCCTTAGATTTGGGCTTGGCCTCGAACATCTTCTTATTACGAAAATTCCATAGAAGCCACCACATCACAAAATAAATACCTTGGAACATGCTTTTATTCTTCTTCGGCAGTTTAACATTATCGATCCAAGACCTCCATTCTCCGTAAGAGTTAATATCCATAAAAGGCACGTCCCACCACCGATTTATTAATTTAGAAATCTTCTTTGCCGTGTTACAAGCGAAGAACAAATGATCATTGGTTTCAATCCCGACATCACAATTCACACAAGATAGAGACTCAATATCTATACCACGTCTGGAAATGTTAAATCTAGTAGGTAAGGAGTTCGTCATTACCTTCCAAGCGAAGGTGTTCACTTTGTTGGGAACATATCGAATCCACCTAGTCTTTAGATCACCTTTCGGAAGTAATCGCGAATCTATCATGTTTCTTGACGAAGCCACGGTATAACCACCAGAATTGTTCAATGTCCAAGACCATGAATCAGGAGACTGAGTAAGCACCACAGGGTTAATCACTTTCGCTAACTCTTCAACTTGAGTGAGTTCCAGCCCTCCTCTCGGATGTCTACGAAACGAATGGTAAAGACTAGGATGCGCAAGTTTTTGACCTACTGTAATTTGTTTGCTGTTTTCGAGAGCATACGCTCTAGGGAATCTATTCTTAAGCTTGCCCCCATCACACCACACGTCATCCCAGAATAAAGTCGAAAGGCCATTCCCAAGTTTCTTCTTCATGAACAAAAGCAGGTTAATACCCTTTTCCTCAAGCCTCCTAACCTCTTTAATAATATTTATCCAACATGAATTAGCTCCTTTACCCGAAATCTCATCAATCTTTCCATTGGCTCCGTGTATAGCCTTGATAACACGAGACCAAAGCGTAGGCTCATGGGCTAAAAATCTCCAAACCCATTTAAATATCAATCCTCTATTAAGAGCATAAAGACTAAAAATACCTAGACCACCGTTATCTTTAGGAGCAAGAGCCTTCTTCCATTGAACCCACGAAGCTTTTTTACCCGAACTCTCATGACCATTGAAGAATTTACTTCGAAGAGATTCCAGAATTTGAATGACACCTGCAGGAACTTTAAACATTGACATGTGAAAAATAGGCATCGAGCCAAGTACCGATTTGATTAACATGAGCCGCCCTCCAATCGATAACATTTTCATCTTCCATCTTGATAGACGTCTTCTAATTCTATCAATAATGTCCTTCCAAGATTGAATTTTATTCATGTCCCCTCCAACATAAGAACCAAGATATAAAAAAGGAGCTTTAAGAACAAGACATCCGAATTTGGTCGCCGCTCGAGAGACTTTACCATTATCAACTTCAATGCCCATGATTTTGCTTTTGCACATATTGATTTTTAAACCTGAAACCTTATGAAAACAATCAAGAACATGGATAAGAGAAGTTATATTACTTTCGCTCCATTCACCTATAAAAACCGCATCATCCGCATAGAACATGTGCGAAAGATTAACCAAACCACCAACATCGATACCATGGAACATACCCGCATCAACCACTCTTTGAAATGAAATATGGAGACTTTCCATGATTAATAAGAATAAAAAAGGAGATAACGGATCACCTTGTTTAAGACCTCTACCAAATTGAAACTCGTCGGTTGGACTACCATTGATAATGATAGACCCTTTCGAAGAATGAAGACAACATTGAATCCATTTTCTCCATTTATCCCCAAACCCAAACTTGCCTAAAACATCATCAAGAAAATCCCACCTTACCGAGTCATATGCTTTTTCAAAGTCCACTTTGAAAAGAAGAGTTTGTTTTTTCTTCTTCTTACACCAAGACATGACTTCATTTAAAATAAAAGGCCCATCAAGAATTTGCCTATCTTTAATGAAAGCCGATTGAACCTCATTAATAATTCCCCCCAAGACATCAACAAGACGATTAGTTAAAATCTTAGCAATGATTTTATATATGCTACCAATGAGGCTAATCGGTCTAAAATCCTTAACAAGATTAGCATCCGGAATTTTCGGAATTAAGGCAATGAAAGATGAATTACACCCTTTGGGTAAATCAGAAAATTTAAAAAAATACCTCACCGCTTCACAAACATCCCTATCCACAAGATGCCAAAAGTGTCTGAAAAAACCAAACGTGAATCCATCCGGACCCGGGGCTTTGTCGGTACCACATTCCCAAACCGATTTCTTAATTTCATCATTAGAAACCTCCCTCTCCATATGATCACTTTGCTCATGAGAAATCTGATTAGGAAAGTCAAGACTAATAGAAGCAGTAGGTTTGTCCGGCTTACCAAAACGATTGGCAAAATGGTCGAAGAACTCTTTCTTGACATCATTCGGGTTTTCAATCCAATTACCATCAACCATAACCCCCCTAATATTTTGAATATTACGCCTTTTGTTTATGATACCATGAAAAAAACCGGAATTCTCATCTCCTTCTACCGCCCATTTAATTTTAGCCTTTTGAGCCCTTTCCTTCGATTCTAAATTATCTATCTTTTGGATTTGATGAAGAATAGCTAAGCGGGAATTGACCAGCTCTTCATTCCCAAGCCCTCTATCAATATCCAGATCAATTTCCTCCAACTGTTTTTTAAGTCTAAGCTGATCGTTTTTCCGGGTCCCCGAATTACTCTTATTCCAAATACGAATCTGATTCTTAAGATTTCTAAGTTTATTCATCAAACTTAGAAGAGCATTATTTCCCACCATAGGACTGTTTTTCCAAGTGTTCTCCACAAATGTGTTAAAACCATCCATCTCAAGCCAATGATGGAAAAAACGAAATGGAGTAGGGCCATAATCGTAACCATTTTCTTTAAGAAGAATAGGCCGATGATCCGACAAGAACCTCTCCAATGTAACAGCTTTAATGTTCGGGCTTCCACTAATAACACTCTCCGAAACCAAGAATCTATCTAACTTGCTCATCTTTGTTGCGGATCTATGACACCAAGTAAAGCGACATCCACCTAAGTTAACTTCAACCAATCCCGAATCCAAAATAAAAGAATTAAATCTATGAGCACCATGTGGATTAAAATGAGTTCCGAATCTATCAGATTTGACACGAACCTCATTAAAATCACCCATGATAATAACATCCCCGTTCCACTTATCTACCTCGAAACGAAGAAAATCCCAAAGAGCTTGTTTTTCTTTACCCTCTTGAGGAGCATACACACCAATAATCATCATATTCTTTCCCGTTAACCTCCACTTACCTCTAGTAATCACAAAATAATCAGACACCGTCACACTGTTTTTGCAAAAAGAATTAGTATCCCATACGCAAAGGATACCTCCCGAATTTCCAACCGCCTCACTATACACATAATCAAAAACCGAATTCCCCCAACACTGTTTCACACAGAAGTCCTCAATCTTTTCCATTTTTGTTTCTTGTATAACTAAAAAATTCACTTTATTTTTGATACTAAGATCTTTAACCCAATCTTTCTTGGCCTTTTGGGCAAGGCCTTGTATATTTAAAGATAGAAAATTCATCTATAACCTTCTTTCCCTCCTTGTGTTCCAATGAGTTCTTCCAAATTTGCTATGACTCCTTCCATTTTGAATCCCATAACCTGTCCAACTTTTATCACATCTTCAAGTAAACCCACCATGGATCCACCTGTTCTAGGAATTTCAGAAACCTTGAAGTGACCCGCTGATATAGACCCATTAGCACTACCTTTCAATTTATCAACATCACCAGCCTCACTGAATTCATCATTCTGGTCTACCTTCTTCTCTGATGTGTCATTTTCACAATTATGTGTCAAAGGTGTGAAACCTGGTGGATGCTTCAAACTATCTTCAGAATTGGTATCCTTATCATCCAATTTATTCTGACGCTTAAGTAGAGAATATAAATTAAATGGGTCTTCCGAAACTTCCTTTTCCTTTTTCGAAAATATACCATCCACATGATTATTTTCCAGCTCTCCATCTTCAAATAAAGACTCAGGTACTATCTCACCATCACTATGTTCATCCTTGATTCCGTTCTTTTTAACTTCACCTTCCTCATCCATGGAGTTATCATCTTCACTTTCGTATTCATCTGTGAATTCCGGGACCCAACCTTGAGTTTCATTAGCTCTAATCCAATACATCTTACCTCGGTGAGTGATTTTAAAATCTTCTCTGATACTATTTCCTGCCTTCAAATAAACACAAAGTCTTTTAGAATGAAAACAAGTCTCATCCTGATCATCCACATCGAGCAATTTTCCCCACTTTTCAGCAATTCTAGTAAATGTATTATTTGTCCATAACTTGAAAGGAACACCTTCCACTTCGACCCACGCAATCCTACCATCAACCTCGAATTCGTTTGTAGCCTTTATAACCTGAGAAAACCATGACATGACACTAACACATTTTTTGAATTTTTCCATTGATTCCAGTGATTTGAATTCCAACATAACCCATTGTTCTCCCATATATTTGATAACAATATCGGAAAAGCCTTCATTCCCCAAAGCCATTTTCAGATTGGCTAGAGAAGCAAAAACTTTTACCCTTCCAAAAAGAGCATTATCAACATTCATAGACATAACACATTCATCTCCCAAAACTATCGATGGTTCTGAAATCTTACCAACCAACTTCGTCTTTGTATCCCCATTTAACACACCCCTGTCAAAAACCGCATTTTTAATGTTGGTGATCGAGTTTTACTCTTCAACTCTCGTCTTAAGATATTCTCTGGAAAGCTTAAAACTCGTTGGTCAGGACCTTTCACCATCACCAAAGTTTTTCCATACGGAACCATTGAGTTATCTCAACCTGATGGTCCGAACTTTAAGGTGAATGGTCATCGTGTGAAGCATTATTTCAGAGGGGACCTACCACCCAAGGTAGTCCAGGATCTCCACACTTTCCCCAAGGACGAATGAATTCGGGGATCGAGTCAAGCTATGTGACTCGGTTACCAAAAACAAAGCGCTTCGTGGGAGGCACCCCATGCTTATCCATTTTCTATCTTCTTTCTTATTTCTATTGTGATGTGAGGAGGCTTGTACTCTTCCGATTGTTGTTGTTTGTGCTTGTGATTTTTGCAGGATTCACCCAAAATTTTCTGAAGACTCTCGTGTTCGGTGTTTTGTCCCGGTCCACTCGAGCTTCCTAGCCTTTGCTTGCCATTAGTTTGGGGAAATCCGATATCCTAAAGATTATTATCGACTAACATCTATCTTTTATCACACTTCATAAACGGCTAAAGATTTTTGTGATACTTTCTTCATGTTTGGGTTATGCATTCGACTTTTTGAGTTCTAGTATGGGGTTTTAAGCCTTAGATTAGGAAACATTGAGGACAATGTTTAATTTTAGTATGGGGTAGTATATCTTCGATATGATCTTGCCTACTTTTGCCGTTGTTCTCACGTACCCCGTTTTCCCACAAAAATTTTAAATTTTTAAGTCTTAATATCTAGTTTATTGTTCATATATATATATATTTAAAAAAAATTTTGACTTTGCATGCTAGTAGATAAGAGTAAATTTGACCCAATCGAGCGGTTGAGCTCTAGCTTGTTCCTTAACTTTTAGTCGCTAGCGTTCGCTAAATCGCGAAGAACGAAAAATAGATAGAAGGTAAAGTATGAGTGGATCTAAACAAGGATAGTTGGAAATTCTTAAGATCTCATGTATTAATTAGTGGCTTTTTTCTCCCATAAGCTCTTAACCGGATTAATATACGTGCTGTTTTTGGAGACTAAACTTAAATCAACAATTTTATGTAATATATACAAAAAATTTAGTCTTAGTTTCAAACTTATACTTGACATTTTTTTCAAAAAGAAGTCTTCCTATAAAAAGAAACAATAAAAAATAAAAATAAAAAAAATTAAAATAATAACATAAACTGTGGTGCTGATAAAATTACTCCTCTTTGCCGGCTCACAACCGATGTGGATGTCTTCTAAAGAAAGCCCATAGTAAGAATAAAAATCCGAGACTGATAAAAGTTTGCTGCATCTTGCTGGCTCACAACCGATGTTGCAGCCTTCTAAAAGGTTGAAGGATATAAACTGCATAAATATTAAGTTTGAAGTAATAAAATGATTTCTTTTTGTTAAATTCAAATATGCTTTTGAACTTTGACTATTCTATTTTAAAAGCTATGCATATACGGGAAACCTGAGAGTTTTTGAAACCTTAGGTCCGTGAGTCCCGATACTAGTCTCTGTGGGGTGTCAAAAGCCTGGTCACTTAGCCGCAAGGTTGGGATGTGCCGAGACGAAAGTCGTTACATGGGATGATCTCGCCTTCAAACTCATTATTCTCGGGTGGAACGTGAAGCATAGTATTTTGCAAAACGTTGATCCATGGTTGAAATTCAAAATAGCACAATCACTTAAGATATAGTAATTGTCGGGAGTGAAAAGTTCACCAGTTGCAAATATGAGTAGTGTTAGCATCTTTACTGATTTTTAGCGGTGATTTCGTTTTAAGCTTGGTTTGGATAAGTGAAAAGTAGGGGACGATGAATTTATCCTTTTTGGGGCATTCTCGGATCGAAATACATCTTGTTCTATGATCCCTAACGGTTATGGAAATAACGAAAGTCGGAATATTCTAAGTTTATTTTTATAAAAAAAATGAAAAAAAAAGTTTTGAACAATAAGAAAATGGGGTGTTTTATAACTTGTGATTTCTTAACTCTCTTCACAAAAGTCTTTGCTACTTTTCAAAGATTTAGTTTGGGGAAGTTTTAAAGTATTTGGTTTTAAAGCATATAATATTGCGTAAGGACACACAATCGCTTAGTTTGGGGAATTTTGATATGTGAGAAATCACATATCCTTTCTATATCAAAAATGTCCCTAAAAAGATAAAATTGTGCATAAAATGCTTGTATATTGTTGTGATTGTGTAGGTACAGATATTACAAATAACACAAGAAAACGGTCAAAAACCGGACAAACACGGACACGGGAAACGAAAAGAGTGCAAAAGAGCCGGAAGATTGCTATCAATAAACTTATAAAGACAAAATTCCAAAATAACCAAAACAACCCCTTGAAGTTAAACCAAATTGCAAAAATAATCCTTAAACCCTAACACCATTATCTTTTTATTAATAAAAGATAACGGTCGTTATCTACATATAAACCCAAAACCCATTTCATATAAACCGGCCCATACACCCCAACCCATGGTCAAATCCCACTTCACCTAAAATCATAAATGTTCCTTAAAACTAAAAACCCTTATTACCCTTTTAACTTACTCGGCCCTTAAATCATTTACCCATGGCCCATAAACCAAGCCCAAGTCAAAACCTATTATAACCCGGGTAAAACCATCCAGTCAAACACCCACCCCTTAACAAACTTTCCCGCCAAAAAGCGGGAAAGAATTTTTGGCCAAATTATTAAGCTTGCTAACCTAACCAGTGTTTAATCAAGGTTCTAACAGCCTTGGTTGGCTAACCCAAGCTGTTATACATCAAACCCACATCAAAACGCTCCTCCACATGGCCACGTGGCATCACAAGAGTGGTTAATACCTGATCCGTGTGAAGAATGATTGATCCAAGGGCTGAAATCATTGTTTGGAGATCAAGCAACAATCCAAGGGTTCACAAGAGACTTAGTGACTCACTCCTCACCCAAGACCTCCTCCTCATCTCCTATAAATAGTCCCTCATTTTCTTTAGTTTAGTGTGTAGATTTTTAGTATCAAATTAATGTCAAATTTCTTTCTCAATTGTAACTTTCCATTTCCATTTCTAGTTTTTACTTAATCAAGCACTTGTACTCTTTAAATTTCTTTAATCAATAAAAATACAAAAATATTGTCCTTGTATTTTGTGTCAATTCTCTTCTCTAATGCTCTCTTATGATCTATAAGCTTGTTATAAGCTCTTGATAAGCTCAATTAGTCTCTAAGCTAGTTTTGAGCTCATTAATTCACTTAATCATACTTAAATCTTAATAACTAGTTCAACATAATGATCTATACGGGTTTAAGCTTTTTGGATGATGAGCTAGCAATGGATGAGCTCATAGGACTTAACTAGCTTATCCTTGTGATAAGCTAGAGCTTGTTGACAGCTCTTTGAGCAAATCAAGTCTTTGTTTAGCTAAGGCTTTTGTAAGTCTTCTTTAAATTTCAAGTCTCTTAGCTTAATAATTGCATTTGCTTATTTTTAGCTTATTTCTTGCTTATTAGTGCTTAAATCTGTGTTATTATGCTTATTATGAATGTTTGAATATCTGTTTATGAGTTCTATAGCTTAGATCTTAGTTTACCCTATTTTGTCTTTTAAATCTGTCAAAAACCAAAAAAAAATAGGGAAGAAGACTAAAAATCAACGTGGTTTTTGTTAGCCGTTCGTTGCCCACGACCGTTTTTTTGTTTGTTCGTTGGTTGCGAGACGATGTATATGCATTATTATTTACGTATAAGTGTCAATTATTATTACGTGTTTCGGCAGAAGTAAATTTCGTTGAACACAAGGCCCGATATTTTTTTCGTGTATTTCACTGTAGACCAAAGTCCCTATTAGGCTCGAATACTGGTCAGGATTACCATATGTGCCTAATTTTCGTTGTTAAGACATGAAACACATATTTCTTAATTTATATATACTAACCATAT
Organism: Tanacetum coccineum; assembly: GCA_026074375.1. Classification (NCBI taxonomy): domain Eukaryota; kingdom Viridiplantae; phylum Streptophyta; class Magnoliopsida; order Asterales; family Asteraceae; genus Tanacetum; species Tanacetum coccineum. Next base: position 9,104 of record BQNB010053709.1, read on the forward strand.
ATAAATGAAACTTTTACTATTTTTAGGGGTCATTTAGCCTCTAAAACTTTGCACATTGTATCATTTATTGCCTTGTCCTTTTCTTTTATTCTTCGGGTCTTTGGAAAGGCATTTGCTATAAAACGTACAAGATTTGCGGATTATTTGGATGAAAGAAACAAATAAAAATACAATCGTTTGAAGGATTGTGACCGGCATGGTTGACACCGTCACTAGAAGTGCCCAGAAAGTGATTTTTAGAGATGTTTTGTGACAGGTCAATGGGCTGAGACGGCCTTCTTGACATCGTCATATTTTCCTGGTAACGCCGTCACATATACAACCTCACGCCGTCACATGAAGTCGGTGGAAAATAAACCCTAAAAGAGTCGGCGAGCTGGAGTATTAGTTCTCACTATTTGACGATATCGTAGTTTAAGAGACAGTGTAAAGTTTATTTTCGTGAAAAGGTGAATTGTATATATACCAAAATTGAAATAAGCTCATACAATCAAAAGACAAGTCCTTATAAGTATGAGACTAATGCCAAATTACAAAGTGACTTTCAACAATAACATATAGACAACTAAGTTTGAACTTTTTGAGCTTCTAACAGTTTGACAATATTTGGGTAACTTAACTAAACTAATTTGAATGCATTAGTTAAAGTCGATCATATTGTACTATTGTATATGTAGTTGATAAATTTTTGCGAGGCTAATTTAAGTGCGATTCATGTAATTGCAAATATGTGAGGCATATACGTGTTTGGTGTTTTTGTGTGTGTGTGTGTGTTAACTTAAATATGTGATTATTGATTTCGAATGATAATTATGATATGTTGAATGAACAGACTTATGACTCATTGTTACTAGTTCCTTTGTTGAATAATATTTTCGATGATAATATATCTCTTGTTAACTTATATTTAGTAAATTGTAGACTGTATTATTCACCCTCCCATATGAGTTTTGTTGCGGGTGATCCGGAACACTAGCTAATGAATATTCCGTATGAATTTTGCATGTGATCTAAAAAAGTAACCGAAAAGTATAGTTGATGTTGGGTGCGGAATGAGAGGTAGCTCAATGTAGCTAAAATAATATGTAGCTGAATGTCGTGGAATTGCCCTCAACCAACCATGCACAAACTTAAATGGGTCATACTCTAACTGAATGGGCAACAAGGTACCACGTTGTATAGTTTGTTTATGAATTTAGGAGTAAACGTTAAATTTGTTTTTGACGCAAACGAAAGTCGTTTGAGGTGCAGGATGTTATAAAACAAGTTATTGTGTTTCTGAATTAAGGGCTGCCTGGCTTATCGTTTAAAAAGCGGTCAATTAAATCAAAACAACTCTTAACAATGATTCGAGTTGGGGGGTGGGACTGTTTAACCAAATAAGTTAATAAGGTTGATGAGATAATGAGCTTTAAAATATCCATCACTGAGATAACTAGCAGATTGCTATCAAAGAGAAGTCTTATAGCAGACACAACAGTATTTTGTGTCTAGACGTTTTGCGAAAGAAATTAAAGATACTTTTTTCAACCAGCCCAAAAACAATAACAATACAACGTATTGCATAAGTGTGAACAAACTTAATTTTATTACTCACTCGTTATGAGATTATATAAAAAGTACGTTCGCAACAGTGAAATAAGAGACTATACTTTATGTACTTTATAGAAACTTAACTTATGCGTAGGGTTATCGCCAAGGCAATAATGTGTAGTTCCAAGCAATAAGTATTTTTATTTATCAAAGTATGAGGGACGCCGAGACACGATATAATTCTAATGGATTGGCGATTTGATCTGTGTATCTGCGCTAGAGGACTTTTTGACTTGATAAACAATCATTAATTTGTCGACTTCAAATTGGTATAAAGGTAAGATATATAAAGTTTTAACATGAAAGACAGAAAAAAAATGAGTAGGGAATTTGATGTAACTATTTTAGTAGCTACATGAATGAATCGTGAAAAATTTACTGAAACTTTCTAATTCCTATCAGACAAAATTATAACGATTGTGGAATTGCTTATGATCAACGTTGGCTACTTGTTATAGGGATTTTTTTTATGGGTAAAGAGGAATTTTACCCCGGTAAAATATTGTTATAGGGAAATTGACATGTTGATATGTGCATGTGCATGGACCACCATATACACATATTGTAGTAGCTAACCTAGGTTTTGATAGTATATAAATCATACTGTTTAAGACGTAAATGAAACCATATCGTTTAGTAAATTTCATGAATCTTTATCACGGTAAAAATTTTTACTTTTTTTTATTTATTACTAAATATGGATAATATCCTTTCAACGCCGTTCGCATCGAGTTTAAGAACTATGGATCTCTCATGCATTAAATTTATGTTTCCACTTATTTTGTCTATTTTCGTATTATTTTCGTATCTTTTTATTATACTTTTAAAATTAGTTTACATAAACAAAAAAACACATTTTTATATTGACATACGCACTATCTCGCACTTATATATTACATCTATTTATTACCATTGTACTAAGTTTAGTACTTCAGCCCACAGCTAATTAGTTGGAGAGATTTTCTTACACATCGTGAGGTATCAATGAGGAAACATGCTTTTTCGATAAAACATAAAATTTTTTTGTAAAATAACATATTATTATTGTTACTTCTCTAAGTTTTTTTATGATTGTTTAGTGTCAAAAGTGAACGCAAACATATATGCAACAGAACAACGTTTTTTTTCTAAAAAGCGAACATGTAATTTATTTTGAATCCTTGACTAGATGATCCGAATGGTATCATAGATGAGTCTCTATAGTTGGGAACGTAATAGGTGGTACATTCCTTGTGGTGGGACCCTAACAGTGGCGGGGACAACGGAAAGTGGGACAATCAAAGGTAGGACATTTTATCGTTCGGTTTTTAGAAAGTAATTGTTTTTTCTAGAGCTCTTTCCCGATCAAGGTTGTTTTTATGTTTAGAGCCAATTTAGTGTTGGTGTGTTCAATGGGGAAGATACCAACCAAAGAGGACGAAGATTGATAGGATTTCAACATCTGGTCTATGTTACGTAATTTTCCGGTAAGTATCGGCCAAGGGATTATTTCTAGCGTGCAAAGTATACGGTCATGTGGTGGATTTTAACATTCTGTCAAGAAATCAAAGTACGGGAAAAAAGGTTTATATTTGTCTATTCATATATGTATTCAGTGAAGAAAGATTGTTAATAATCTCTGTACTGTTTGGATTTGGTGTGTTAGACTCCATGCGAATAACAGCTCGATTCCAAAAACCATGGTAAGAAAATAGGAGAGGGTACTAAGGAAGCCAAACTGTTACTCCTATCCTCTGTTAAACCATACCCTGAGTGGGAGTTTAAGGTATTGAAAAATCTTTACAGGGGTGTGTTCAATGGGGTTACAAAAGACGAAGTTGGTTGGTAAGATTTCAGAACCATCGATAGTTTTGGGAGATGAAGGTGTTATGTCTATGAATGTTGATAATGGCTCTTTTTTCGGACGGGTTAAAGTTTTTGCTTCTCTAGCCAATCTGAAAATGGCTTTGGGGAATGAAGGCTTTTCCGATATTGTTATCAAAATATATGGGTGAAAAATGGGTTATCGTTGGATTTCAATCAACTGAGAATCAATGGAAAAATTCAAAAAATGTGTTAGTGTCATGTCATGGTTTTCTCAGGTTATAAAGGCTACAAACGAATTCGAGGTTGATGGTAGGATTGCGTGGGTCGAAGTGGAAGGTGTTCCTTTCAAGTTATGGACAAATAATACATTTACTAGAATTGCTGAAAAGTGGGGAAAATTGCTCGATGTGGATGATCAGGATGAGACTTGTTTTCATTCTAAAAGACTTTGTGTTTATTTGAAGGCAGGAAATAGTATCAGAGAAGATTTTAAAATCACTCACCGAGGTAAGATGTATTGGATTAGAGCTAATGAAACTCAAGGTTGGGTCCCGGAATTCACAGATGAATACGAAAAGGAAGTTGATAAAACTCCATGGTGAGAAGGTGAAGTTTAAAAAGAACGAAATCAAGGATGAACATGTGATGGTGAGATAGTACATGATTCTTTATGTTGAAGACTGGAGGAGCTGGGAAATTATCTTGTGGATGGTATATTTTCGAAAAAGAGGAAAAGGAAGTTTCGGAAGGAACCCCATTTTAATTTATTTTCTCTACTTAAGCGTCAGAATAAATTGGATGGTAAGGTTACAATTTTGAAGCATAGTTTGAAGCATCCCACAAAACAAGGTTTCACACTTTGGAACATAATTGTTGAAAATGACACATCAGAAGAAGAAGGTAAGACCAGAATGATGTATTCAGTGAGGCTGGTGATGTTGATAAAATTGAATAGGAAGTGTAATGGGTCTATATCTGCGGGTCACTTCAAGGTTTCTGAATTCCTTAGAACAGGTGGGATCCATGTTGGGAGTTTACTTGAAGGATGTGATAAAAGTTGGGACAGGTTATGGGATTAAAACATGGAAGGAGTCATAGAAATTTGGAAGAACTCATTGGGGGAAAAACACGAGGAGGGGAAAGTAGGTTATAGATGAATTTTCTATCTTTAAATATACAAGGGCCTTGCCCAATAAGGCAAGGAAAGGATTGGCGTATAAAGGTCTTAGTATCAAAAATAAAGTTGAATTTTTTAGTATTATACAAGAACAAAAATGGAAAATGATTGAGGACTTCTGGTGAAACATCTGTTGGGGGGAAATTCGGTTTTTGATTATGTGTATAGTGAGGCGGTTGGAAATTCGGGAGGTATCCTTGAGTATGGGGATACTAATTCTTTTTGCAAAAAACAGTGCTGACGGTGTTGATTATTTGTGATTACTAGAGGTAAGTGGAGGTTACGGGAAAAGAATATGTTGATTATTGGTGTGTATGCTCCTCAGAGGTAAAAGAAAGAAACAGGCTTTTGGGAAATTTCTTGTTTCGAGGTAAGATCAAGTAGGAAAGGGGATGTTTTTATCATGCGGTGATTTTAATGAGGTTGTGTGAAATTGTAGATTCGGAATCATTTTAATCCACATGGTGCTCATAGATTTAATTCTTTTATTTTGTATTCGGGGATTGGTTGAAGTTAACTTAGGTGCGATGTGCTTTACTTGGTGTATAGATCCGCAACAAAAGATAGACGCAAGCTTAGATGATTCTTGGTTTCGGAGAGTGTTATTAGTGGGAGCCCGAACATTAAAGCTATTAACTTCTGTGAGAAGGTTCGTGTCGAGATCATCGGGCCTATTATTCTTAAAGAAAAATTGGTTACGTTAGGGCCTACTCCATTTCGTTTTTTCCATATGGGCTTGAGTTAGGATGGTTTTAACACATTTGTTGGGTAACACTTGGAAAAAACAGTCCTATGGGGGAAATAATGCTCTTCCTAAGTTTGATGAATAAACTATAGAATTCTTAAGAATCGAATTCGTATTTGGATAAGACGTAATTCGGGGGACACGGAAAAAACGATCAGCTTAGACTTAAAAAACAGTTGGAGGAAATCTGTTCTGTGGATAGTGATAGAGGGCTTGGGATGAAGAGCTGGTCAATTCCACCGCTTAGCTATTAATTCATACATAATCCATAGATAGATAATTTAGAATCGAAGGAAAGGGCTCAAAAGGTAAAAATTTAAATGGGCGTAGAAGGAGATGACGTAATTCACGGTTTTTTTCATGGTATCATAAAACAAACAGGCGTACACATTCAAAATATTTGGGGGGTTATGGTTGATGGTATTTGGATTGAAAACCCGGAATGATGTCAAGAAAGTGTTTCTCGCCCATTTTGCCAGTCGTTTTGGTTATGCCCGGACCAACCTAACTGCATTCTTTTAGTCTTGACTTTTCCTAATCAGAGTTCTTTTCATGTGCTAAACAGTATCATATGGAGAGGGAGGTTTCTAATGATGAAATTAAGAAATCGGTTTGGGAATGTGGTACCGACAAAGCCCCGGGTCCGGATGGATTCACGTTTGGTTTTTTCAGACACTTTTGGCATCTTGTGGATAGGGATGTTTGTGAAGCGGTGAGGTATTTTTTTAAATTTTCTGATTTACCCAAATGGGTGTAATTAATCTTTATTGTCTTAATTCCGAAAATTCCGGATGTAATCTTGTTAAGGAAATTTAGACCGATTAGCCTCATTAGTAGCTATATCAAAAATCATTGCTAAGCATTTTAACTAATCGTCTTTGTTGGATGTCTTGGGGGGGAATTATTTAATGAGGTCAAATCGGCTTTCTTTAAAGATAGGCCAAAATTCTTGATGGGCCTTTTATTTTAAATGAAGTCATGTCTTGGTCGTAAGAAGAAGAAAAAAACAAACTCCTCGTCTTTTCAAAAGTGGACTTTTAAAAAGCATATGACCCTTGGTAAGGTGGGGATTTTCTTGATGATGTTTTAGGCGAGTTTGGGTTTGGGATAATTGGGACAAATGGGATTCAATGTTGTCTTCATTCTTCGAAAGGGTCTTTCATATCAATGGTAGTCCCAAACCGGACGAGTTTCATTTTGGTAGAGGTCTTAAACATGGGTGATCGTTATCTCCTTTTTTATTTCTTATTAATCATGGAAAGTCTCCATATTTCATTTCAAAGAGTGGTTGATGCGGGTATGTTCCATGGTATCGATGTTGGTGGTTTGGTTAATCTTTCGCACATGTTCTATGCGGATGATGCGGTTTTTATAGGTGAATGGACGGAAAGTAATATAACTTCTTCTTATCCATGTTCTTGATTGTTTTCATAAGGGTTTTCAGGTTTTAAAAAATCAACTATGTGAAAAGCCTAAATTCATGGGCATTGAAGTTGATAATGGGTAAGTCTCTCGAGGGCGGCGACCAAATTCGGATGTCTTGTTCTTAAAGCTCCTTTTTTATATCTTGGTTCTTATGTTGGAGGGGACATGAATAAAATTCAATCTTGGAAGGACATTATTGATAGAATTAGAAGACGTCTATCAAGATGGAAGATGAAAATGTTATCGATTGGAGGGCGGCTCATGTTAATCAAATCGGTACTTGGCTCGATGCCTATTTTTCACATGTCAATGTTTAAAGTTCCTGCAGGTGTCATTCAAATTCTGGAATCTCTTCGAAGTAAATTCTTCAATGGTCATGAGAGTTCGGGTAAAAAAGCTTCGTGGGTTCAATGGAAGAAGGCTCTTGCTCCTAAAGATAACGGTGGTCTAGGTATTTTTAGTCTTTATGCTCTTAATAGAGGATTGATATTTAAATGGGTTTGGAGATTTTTAGCCCATGAGCCTACGCTTTGGTCTCGTGTTATCAAGGCTATACACGGAGCCAATGGAAAGATTGATGAGATTTCGGGTAAAGGAGCTAATTCATGTTGGATAAATATTATTAAAGAGGTTAGGAGGCTTGAGGAAAAGGGTATTAACCTGCTTTTGTTCATGAAGAAGAAACTTGGGAATGGCCTTTCGACTTTATTCTGGGATGACGTGTGGTGTGATGGGGGCAAGCTTAAGAATAGATTCCCTAGAGCGTATGCTCTCGAAAACAGCAAACAAATTACAGTGGGTCAAAAACTTGCGCATCCTAGTCTTTACCATTCGTTTCGTAGACATCCGAGAGGAGGGCTGGAACTCACTCAAGTTGAAGAGTTAGCGAAAGTGATTAACCCTGTGGTGCTTACTCAGTCTCCTGATTCATGGTCTTGGACATTGAACAATTCTGGTGGTTATACTGTGGCTTCGTCAAGAAACATGATAGATTCGCGATTACTTCCGAAAGGTGATCTAAAGACTAGGTGGATTCGATATGTTCCCAACAAAGTGAACACCTTCGCTTGGAAGGTAATGACGAACTCCTTACCTACTAGATTTAACATTTCCAGACGTGGTATAGATATTGAGTCTCTATCTTGTGTGAATTGTGATGTCGGGATTGAAACCAATGATCATTTGTTCTTCGCTTGTAACACGGCAAAGAAGATTTCCAAATTAATAAATCGGTGGTGGGACGTGCCTTTTATGGATATTAACTCTTACGGAGAATGGAGGTCTTGGATCGATAATGTAAAAATGCCGAAGAAGAATAAAATCATGTTCCAAGGTATTTATTTTGTGATGTGGTGGCTTCTATGGAATTTTCGTAATAAGAAGATGTTCGAGGCCAAGCCCAAATCTAAGGAGACGTTTTTTGATGAGATTATTTGTAGTTCTTATTACTTGTGTCGGTATAGATGCAATACTTTGTTTAGCTGGGACGATTGGTATAAAAACCCGTCTCTTATTTCTTTGTAATTTCTAGCTCCTTGCTAGTATTTCTTAATAAAAGTCGCCGTTCAAAAAAAAATAATATACACATTGAGTGACAAATCCACTGTCGTTTTGACAGTGGGCCACTTGCTACAGTACGGGCTCCCATTTTGGGCCAGCCCGATTTTAGTTTTTTTTTTAAAATGTTTTTAAAAAAAAAAAATTGTATGCACAAAATATGAGGGAAAAAAAATATTACAAAAGTTCTAATTTATTCAGATAAAAAAATACCCGCGGAAACATCTTCGATACCTAATAACTTTAAAATAATCGATATGGTCACAAACGTACAACCCATTATATTAAAAAAAAACCATATAGAAAAAAAAACACTTTAAACATGAGGCCCAACACATAAGCCATATAAAAAAAATTATTACTAATATACACATTTGTCGACAAACTAGCCTAAAATTCGCATAAAATCTGGCCCAAAGTACAAAAAAAAAAAAAACTAGCCCAAAATTAGCCTGAAATCTGGCCCAAAGTAAAAAAAATAAATACAAAACGGTCCCTCAACTTTTAACTATTTACGATTTTCTTACACAAAAAATCCCGTAAAAAAATTAACAAAAAAAACACGTCAAGTTTTTATTGTTCACAACTTTTTTACATTCATCGGCAAAAAAAAAAGATATCGAACCGTCCCAAAAAAAGAAAATATTCGGGAAAAAATTAGCCCCTCCCAACGCAAAAAAAAATAATTCCCTAATCATACAAAAAAAGAAAATATCCGGGAAAAAACTAGCAAAAAAAAAAACCCAAAAATAGCCTAAAATCTGGCCAAAGTAAAAAAAATACAAAACAGACCATCACCTTTTAACTATTTACGATTTTCTTACACAAAAATTCCCGTAAAAAAATTTACAAAACCGTCCCAAAAAAAGAAAATATTCGGGAAAAAATTAGCCCGTCCCAACGCAATTTTTTTTCCCCGAATCATACAAAAAAAAGAAAATATTAAAAATTAGCCCCGCCATAACGCATCGCCCAAAAAAAAAACCCGAAACGTAAAAAAAAATTTATTCGGGAAAAAATTAGCCCCGCCGCAACGCGCGGGTTCTTTTGCTTGTATATACTACAATTGGTGAAAAACGTCGTCGTTTTGAGCACTGTAGCCGCTACAGTGCTCGGCCCAATGAGCCGGCCAAATTTTTTTATTTATAAATACGCAATACAAAAAAAAAATACTCGGCACAAAATAAAAAAAGAAAATTACAAAAGTACTGATTTATTCAGATAAAAAAATACCCGCGCCA
>BQNB010053709.1:19376-38037 GCA_026074375.1 Tanacetum coccineum
CTTAACCCTTTATTATTTGTGGGCAGCCCAACTTTGAAGTTTAATTTGTTATGGGCTGGGCTTCTTTTAAAAATTACGCTTTTGGTGTGCTTGTTTGTTGTTTAGACTTTAGAAACGAAGTTTTTAAACCAGCGTGTTGTGGCGGAGCGTTTATGTATGATATTGTTGTGTACAAAACTTAATAAAGTAATGAAAACTTATATTGCAACTATGAGAAAAGGAAAAGAAAGTAAATAAAGATCATCATTCGGTAACAAAGGAAGAAAACACTATATTCTTAAGAACCATATTGGCAACATTTTATTCATCGCATTTGGCCTTATAAAACTTTTTCAGAGTAGAATCTGGATGCGGCTCGTTTTACCATTTCGTATAGCCGTCACGCCCACCTCGACTACTTCCACTTCCAGATCCTCTAGAAAACTTATCATTCTCATGTTGGAAGTGGAACTGAATAAACTGATAACACCAACAGACCTTTTTTTTTAAATCATGGCAACACCTCATGTTCTAGTAGTACCATATCCTGCACAAGGACATGTAATTCCTACAATGGAGCTTGCTCAACGTTTAGTCAAGCAAGGAGTAAACGTTACATTCATAAATACAGAGGTCAATCACAAACTCGTGACAAGCAACTGGCTAGACAAAGATGGTTTCGGGGATCTAATGCAGATGGTGTCGATCCCTGACGGTTTACAACCATGGGAGGACAGAAGTGATATTTGTAAGTTGACCTTGTCAATATTACAAATAATGTCGGGAAAGCTTGAAGTGACGATTAACAAAAAAGATGGTGATAAAGTCACCTGTGTTATCGCTGATGCTTGCATGGGGTGGGCCATACGGGTTGCGAAAAATATGGAAATTAGAAGGGCAACTTTCTGGCCTGCCTTGGTTACTACATTGGCTTCCATGCTGTTCTTTCAGAAACTGATTGATGATGGAATTATAAACAATAGTGGTATGTAAAAGACCATCTATCTATAATATTAGTAATTATTTAACGAAATTCTTAACATGTTCTAATAAATCTTGAAATTCTTATTGTAGGAGTTCCTCTAAGCGATCAAATAATCCAGCTGTCAGAAACCATGCCGCCTATAAAACCTGAGCCTGACGCGGCTACTATAGAAGCAGCTTTCCAAGTAGTAATAGAAGCTGAAGAAGCTTCTAGAGTGACGGATTGGTTTATATGCAACTCAACAACTGAGCTCGAGTTTGCACCATTCAGCTTGTACCCAAAGCTCCTGCCAATTCTGGCAAGAAGACTCCGCGTGCTTGGCATGGCTAGATCAGCAACCACCAAGTTTAGTAATTTATATTGCATTTGGTAGCTTCACTAGTTTCAACCAAACTCAATTTCAAGAACTGGCACTTGGTCTTGAGCTTAGCAACAGACCATTCTTGTGGGTGGTGCAACTCGGTATGACCAAAGAGACTACAGCTGCTTATCCGGTTGGATTTATTAAAAGGCTAAGCTCTCGTGGAAGAATCATCAGCTGGGCCCCACAACAGAAGGGTTCTAGCTCATCCTTCTATAGTTTGTTTTACAAGTCACTACGGTTGGAACTCTACTATAGAGGGTGTGACAAACGGACTCCCATTTTTATGCTGGCCATACTTTGCGGATCAATTTCACAACCAAACTTATGTTTGTGACGTCTGGAAGACCGGATTGGGATTTACCATAAATGAAGCAGGTATCATTACTCGAGAAGAAATAACAAGTAAGATAGAACATCTGCTAAGTGAACAAACAATCAGAGACAAGGCCTTGGATATCAAAGATAAGATTAGAAGTAGTGTTAATGAAGGCGCATGCTCACAAAGAAATCTAAACAATTTTATTGAGTGGCTTACAGAGAAAGATACAAATGCCAAGGATCAACACTCTCCATAAACATGAATGTCTTAAAGAAGGGTTGGGCAGTGAACAAGGGGTATTTTGTGGCATGCCTTCTCTGTAAACATGATATTAACCGTGATAGGAACTGCAGGTTATTATATGTCGTTAGGAACAACCAAAAACGAAATGGTGCAATTCCATTTAAGTGTGTACCGATTGAAGCAATCTTATATACGTAATGATAAAATATAATAATATGATGGAAAATTACCAAATTACCCTTGAGGACAAAGGTAAAAAAGAAAATTTTAACAAATATATATAATATAATACGTATATTAACCGGGAAATATGATTCCCGGGTCGTTATTCCCCAAAGATTTGTGAAATTGAAACCACGTTTGATGTTCGGACAATTATTTGAATTGGAAACAAAGATTGATTTAATTATCCACTTTTACAATTTAAAATAAGCAAATGATAACAATTAAGCACGAAAACAAATAACGGGAAATCAAACTTTAACTAAAAATGCAAAACGAAAACCCTAGACGGCAGTTAAAAACCCTAAATTTGTAAAATTAAACCTAATTGATTTTTTATTTTTAAATAGACTCTAATTGACTAAAAAGTAAGTTTAAAGAAAACTAGAACAAAAGCGGAGTTGAAATGAGCTTAAAAACACGAAAAATGTAAACGGGAACGAATCTCGTTCTTTAAAAAATAAAATTTTGCAAATTAAACCCTACGAAACCAAAACTAATTTTCCTAGAAACTTTACGATAAAAGAAAATTTTCTAAAAAAGAATTATTATTTTTTGATTATTTTTCTATTTTTATGATTTTTAAAGTTTTTGATAAAAATAAATGTTTAAAAATACTAAACTAATTATAAAAATTCTAGAAAAAATACAGAAAATAGCTTGAACTAATTAGAACCTAGGAAAAATAAGCTTGATTACACATCTTATCGAATAAGTTGTGTAATAAGCTAAAAACAGCTTAAAAGGGAGAAAACGTGTATAAGTATTAAATTTTGCAAAGGTTTAATGAAAAAGTCCACAGGGCGCGTTGGTAGTGGAGGTGTGTGGTGTGTGTTATAAAAGGGTAGAGGGTGTTGAGGTCGAGGGTTCGAGTCTTGCTCACCCCCGATTTCCACCTTCCCTTTTTTTTTTTTTGAAAACTTATAAAAGCAAAGTTTTAGAAAAGCTAAAAATAAGCATTTTTAATAAAAGAAACTTTTTATGAAAAGCCATAAATAAGCTGTTTAATCAGCTTAAAACTAGACAGATACTACTTAGCTTAATTTTTGGAGTTTTCCTTAAACTAAATAAGATAGAAGACTAAATAAGCTAAAGTTAAAACTGAATAAGCTATAATATGCTAAACCTAAGCTAATGAGCTAAACAGAACTAAAAATAAGCAAGCAATAAGCTATCTCACTAAATAAGTTCTTTTATTAAAACTAATAGCCAAACAGTCCCTACAGGGATCTCTGAGCTTATTTTTCAATAAGCTCTTGGATCCTTGTGGGGAAATAGCTTATGCAATCTTATACTACAACTAACAAGCTTCTAAAATCATCTTTTGAAACAAGGTTTGAAACTCAATTGCTTATTACTAAAGCACATTGAAAACAGACCTAAGGCTTAGATCATGCTGAGTTTTACTTTGAAAATAAAAAGACAAAAGGCAATTTTGCAGCTTAAATTAAGATGACAAAATAAGCTAGAATTTTAAAACTAATTGCAAACTTGTAAACTATGATATATAAGCTACTTTTATGCTGAAAGTTAAAACCTAACTCCTATTTTAACCTACTGCAAATTAAGCTAGAAAATGACTTTTATCTTTTTAACACTGCTGATGCAGTTGACATGCATATAGACCAAATCTAAAAACCTTCAATGCAGACCTATTAACCTTCTTTCTACTCTATTTTAACACTTATCTAAATACAAATTAAGCAATTACAAAAACTAGAACTGAATTGAGCTATTAATGCAAAAGAACCTTAACAGATTTGAACTATTAATAAACAAACTAATTTAAAGCTTATCTATCTTATAAATCTTATTCAAAACAGTTTAAATGAGAGATTTAAATAAACTATAAGAGACTAAGTAGTCACAAACAACACTAACTTGTGGTTAGTGCTGTTGTCCCAAACACCCCTTTAAAAGTCTTAAAATCCATTTAAGCTTTTGAAAAACAAATTTAATGATTAAAACTTCAATACCAGATAACAAATAGCCAAAAACAGATCTTATGAGCTTATACTAACAATCAAATAAGCTAGAATCTAACAACTACTCATTATGCTAAATATTTTTGGATTTTTAATGATTTTTAAGACAAAATATGAAAAACTAAGATCTAAACTACAAAAGCTAAAAACAGATGATCAAACATTATCAATAAGCTCAATGAAACAGTAATAAGCACAAATAAGCTAGAGTTAAGCAGAAAATAAGCAAATGCAACTTATTAAACTAAGATACTTGAATTTAAAGGAAACTTACAAAAACCTTAGCTAAACAAAGGCAATAGTGCTCAAGAGAGCTTTCAACAGCTCTAGCTTATCTCAAGGATAAGCTAGTAAGGTCCCATAAGCTCTTCCATTGTAAGCTTATCATCCAAAAGCTCAAATTCCATTTAGCAAGGGTATTTGACTGATTTTAAGAGTTTAAATAGATTAAATGCTTATTATGAGCTCAATTTGAGCTTAGAGACTCAAAGAGCTTGTATGAGCTTATTAGGAGCTTTTGTAACATTAAGAGCTTATTAAACAAAGTTTTAAGGGAATTTGAGAAAAGCAAATACGAATTCTATTAATGAAAAAGTTGAGTACAATTCTGAAAAGGAAATTACATTTAAGCAAACATTAAGCTAAAACATTTTAAATGAAAATTACAAAAGCTAATTTAAATAAGCTAATTTATAAACTACTCCTAGATATCCTTGTGAGTGAGTCCTTGCTTGTATTTATACTGCCTGGGAGAAGCTTCTAGGCCCCTGAGTCAGTTATACACTCCCATCAATCCTGGCCAATCATTCTTCCAATCATTGGCTCTCTAATTAACACCGTTAGATCAATTTGAGCTCACACGGATTGCCAGCGTGGCAATCCGTGGTTTGTTCCTTCTTGTGCTTCTTTTTCAAAGGTTTTAATGCAAAAACCCATTCCTTGGTGTGTTTTCTCCCTTGCCTCCGTGTCATCTCTTGTGGGTATTGGCCAATGAGAGGGCTTATGTGACGTTTATCCCTGCCATGTTGTACTTAGCCACTTGAATTAGCTTGCCATGTTGTCAATTGAATTTTACCCTATGATTATGACGTTGGGTAAAAGGTTGAAGGCGGTGAACAGTAATAACTTACTTTCCCGCACCTTTTCTTTTATAAAGGGTGCGTTTGACTTTCGGGCTTATAAAGGGTTTTGGGCCAGGTATTGTTTGTTTCGGGCTTTGAGTTTTATAAAGAAGTTAACAAGTGTTAACTTTTATTAATAGAAAGTTAACACCGTTAGGGCTTTAAGGGTTATTTGTGAAATGTGTTTAACAATGAGGGCTGTTTTGGGGATTTTTGTGTTTTGTCATTTAGTGAGTGACTTTGGTTGACCAAGGTTTGACTTTTGTTGACCTTTGATAGCATTCTTCCGGCTTTTGCACACTCAATTCCGTTCTCGTATCCGTGATTGTCCGATTTTGACCGTTTTCTTGAGATTTTTGCTATATCCGTACCTACACAATCACAAAGACAAAACAAGTAATATACAAGCATTTTAAGCACAATTTTGTCTTTTTAGGGCCAATTTTAATATAAAATGGATATGTGTTTTCACACATATCAATAATCAATCTTGAAAATTAAGAAGCTTCAAGGATTTGTTGGTTTTAGAGAGCTTGATGATTTGGGTTTGAAGGTTCTCGCGGGTTTCTTGGAATTCAAGTCCTGGTGGTTCTTGGAAGACAAGTAAGGTTTAGTTTTGTCTTGTGATTCAAGAAAAGTAATTACTTAGAGTACAAGGTATCTCAAGGTTGTAGACTTGAGGTGGAAATATTGAAGCTTTAGGGTTTTCTAAAGGTTAGTAGATTAACTATTACAAGAAAGTAGGTTTAGCACACAGCTTGTGACACTTGTTGGTAAAGTTGGTTAAGAAACAACTTGACAAAGTTTGTAGCAAGGTTAAAGAAGAATGGCTAGTATGAATACTAGGTTAAACATCAAAAAGCTCGATGACAATATTGTATAAAAGCATAGAGGTTCATAACAAGTTGGATTCAAGCAACTTGGTTCCAAACAGGTTGGGTTCAAACAATTTGGTCATAAACAAGTTATGTTCAAAAAACTTAGTCTTGGTGTTGAAAAAGGAGTCCATCACATGTTGATAAACGTGTTTGGTTTGAGGTGGAACTGCAAGGAGCTCAAGGGAATCGTGAAGCTGGGATTTTTCAGATTAGTAAAGATGATGTTGCAGTGGCTAAAAGATTGTTGAAGGACAAACAACTTGAAAAAAAGACGAACACAAACTGCTTGGTAAAATAGCATGAAAAGATGCTACTTTAACTTTAAAATCTAATAATTTATAAAGAAAATGGTTGGTGATGAACTTAGAGGTTGTGTCTTTTATTTTTAAATTAAGTGACTCTTTGAAAAAATGTCTAGTTTTTCCATGTATTGAAAAGAATAAGATTTTTGTGAACATCTCTAACAAGAGAAACATTAAAAGAAAAAGAAACAACCCGTTAGTTTATCCTACATAAAAAATTGTATAACAAATAAGACATTAATGTAATACATGTGTTAGTCTATATAAGTTTCCAAGTCAATGTATGGTAAGTTTCCTTATGTAACATGGCTTGCTTTGCTAGGCAAGTTTCTAGCATATTAGGTATATTTGTTTGAGTCGGCAGGAAACCAAAGCCGAATCCTAGTCAGTCAAGGTTTCCCCTCACCTTTATAAATAGAGGTGAGGGTTGAAGGTCTCATGACATTCATTCTTCTTTATTATTTCCTTGTAAACTGATTAAGGTTTTGTGGTAATACAATATATTCGTTGACAGTGAAGGTGAGGATCAGGCAAACCAGACTGAATTAGACATAATGAATTCGGGTTATGGGAAATAAAAATGTGTGTGTTAATGGTACAACATGGATGTGATGAGGCATTAAAGATGTTACCCATGGATATGGAAGCAGGTGAAAAAGTTGCTTTGATGAAAAAGGCATATAGTACCTTGATTCTATGCTTGGGAGACCGTGTTTTACGCGTTTTTACTAGATAGTTATACCAAGGAAAACATACCAATCCTACTACAATAACTCATCCCTACGGAGTTGTAGACGAGTTTGAACTATTGCGGCACATACGAATAACACTGACAAGTCCTTAGCAAATAAACTATCTCCGAAGAAGAAGTTGTACAACTTCTATATGAGTCAGGTAAGAAACTAGTTGATCATAATGAGTGAGTTTTAATAAGTTGAATAACTTGATTTGGCCAAAGATCGAGATCGAGATTGAGGATGAGGACGTGCATAATGTTTTTAACTTATGGTCGTTGACAATCGTCTTATGAAAACCAATTTGGAGACAGTTGTATGGGGGAACCAATCACAAAGTGGAAGTCGATGCGACTTTGAAATTCAGGAAGTTGAAGGAAATGAACTAAAGAGCAAAAAGGAAGAAATTTACGAAGATTGTTATTTAGGAAAGGTGATCATTAAGGTAAGGCTCATCTGGTAAAGTTTCACTATTTAAACAAATGGGGGAACTGTAAAACTCAAATGCTTCAGATGTCCTTCAGAGAGCATTGCAAGGGAAGATTGTCCTATGAAGAAGTCAAGCAATCGGGGTGTTTAGACGGGTAACAGATCAGGATTATAATTGACGATGAAACTGCCTACTATGAATAAGCCTAATGGTACTTAACTCGAGAATTATGAAATGGCTTGATTGGTAAATTTGAATCATGGGTCTTATCATTATGACACATATGAGGATTTCTTGTATGCCACTTTAAGGTTGTTATGGTGGTTGGTCTGTTTTGGGGGGTAGCTGTATAATAGGATATGCACCTAGTAGAGCGACCACGAACGAAAATGATGATTAAGATACATTTGCATGATGGATTAAGCTTATACTTGGAAAATTACAGGAGGGTAGCAAGAAAACCGCAAATAATACCGCAAACACAAAAAACCAACCCGCATCGCAACACCGCAAAAACACCCGCAAAAACCCCACCATAAAACATACCATACGAACCAAAAAAAACCGGGGATCAGTTTTAAGAAAAAAGAAAAAAAACCGCAATGCGATGATGCGTGTTGCAGTTTTACTACTCCAAAACCGCACCACAAAACCCCCCGCTCGAGAGAAACGCCCTAGAGAAAAGAATTTACATAAAAAGCCATTCCCGCAGCATCGTGATTATTTATTATCGAAACACACATGATTATTATATGTGTTTTTATAAGGCATCTAGTGCATATTTTTCAATAATATTCTAATATTGGTATTTACATTAAATATAGTGCATTGTTATAACCAAATGCTTTTTATAACAAAAAAACCAACAGTATAAGCCAAATAACGCGCAAAAACCCACATTATATAATATATTGATAAGATGATGGTGCGGTGCGGTTTAAAACCTGAAAAACAGTAAAAGACCCAGCGAACAAATTTGTGGGATCCTTACTTTTTTAAACCGGGCAAAATTTGCGAAGGCGTGTGGTTTTTGGCGCCCAGAATCCACCGATCCGCACCATGCTCACAGCCGCTACTTCCAGGTATAGTTTTTAGGGTAAAAATGTTTGATTTCTTTGGGTACTCTAGAAAAAATAGGTTTATATTGTCAAGATGCGAAATGGGTAGAAGTCAATGATCCAAGTTGTCAGATTATGATACTGGGATCATGAAAAGATAATTTGTGTATAACTCTCGAAGCAAAAATGATGACTTTTTGTGTATAAGAAGCATGGGGGTTTCTAAAAATTTGGTGGCTTAAACCAACCTTGACCCATAAACAAGTTGGGTTTAAACAACGTGGTCCTGGTGATGAAACAGGAGTTCAAGGAGTACAAGTTGATAAACGTGTTTGGTTTGAGGTGAAACTGAAGGGAGCTCAAGGGAAGACATGATGGCGAGTTTCTTCAAGTTAGTAACAATATTGATAATTGTAGTGGCTCAAAACGGTTGAAGGCAAACAACGTTAAAAAAAAAAGACCAACAATAAAAAGTGCTTAGGAAAAGAGGCATGAAAAAGGTACAAAAAACCTTGATAAAAAGGTGGGTAGGGGGGCACAACATGATGAGTAACCGAAGATACCTGTCAAGGAAAGCACGTTGCATTATGGGTATGTTTTTGAAAAATGAAGAAAGTGAAGGAGTCTATAGAAAGTAGTCTAGGGAAATTACTGTAATACAATGCTTTGTCAACCAAGGATGGTTCCCATAGTATTGAGGTTCTATAAGTAGTCCACGAGGAAACGATGTTGACGTAGCGACTATGTTTTAAAGTGTTTACTCCTAAGGTGGTAAACTATTTGTTTATATAAGAGAATAAATTTAAACAAAGATTTATTGTTTAAAAGTGTAAAAATACGTTGTAGTATAGATTAGATAGACAAACTCTAAACTAGATGTATGGTACATTGGAGTGCAAGACAACGAGGGCTTTATCTAATAGGTTTCGGGTTACCTTAAACCGCCTAGATGAAGGTTTCTAGCTACAAGGGTTAGTCTAGTTTTTTTCATTCTCTTTCTCATTGTAATAGCATAATTAAGGTGATTATAATAAAGGTTTAGTTCGAGGGTATAACGTGTGCAAATTCCTTTTCGGTTTCTTTGGTAGTCTCCTTTTCTTTGTTCCTTCACGTCCGACGATCGCTTGCACCAACAGGAAAAAACATTCGAAAAACAAAAATCACGAATAACGAACTCAATAACCTCAACACGAACTCGAAAACCTCGATTAGCACTAAAATCGACATACAAAGACCGACACACTTACTAACCTGTGGCTCCATGATACCACTTGGTGAGCAATTAAGAAAACAACCTAAAGTTCGGTTCGTGAGGAAACGCTAGATCGCGAGTTGTTAATCGAGCACAAGTAGCAATTACGCAGAGACAACGAAAAACTAAGCTATGAAGAACCCAAAAACCCACAAAGTATAATGACAGTATTAACGGCAAAACCTCGTTCGTTTAAAAGGGAAGAATAAAAATAGAAATGCATGTCACGAGACCTTCACCTTCAACCCCAACCTTTATTATCAGTGGTGAGGGCAACCCCAACCGACTAGGACTCACTTTGATTTCTTCTGTGCCGAAATCAATCAAACATGCCCAAGAAACTAATAACTTATACCTTACAACTCAGTAATCCTAGTACGCTCCAATCCTAATTTAAAA
Organism: Tanacetum coccineum; assembly: GCA_026074375.1. NCBI lineage: Eukaryota > Viridiplantae > Streptophyta > Magnoliopsida > Asterales > Asteraceae > Tanacetum > Tanacetum coccineum. The sequence continues at coordinate 29,648 of BQNB010053709.1, forward strand.
ATTACAACACACACACTTAAAAACCGTAACCATTTATTCAAAATTTACTCCCTAATATAAAGAAGCATCTTTATTTTCACGTTGACATACGGTAATTAACATTTGGCAGAATTAGTGACAATTCTTGATACATAATTTACAAGTCTCGTGATGATAGCAACAAGTTTGCCAGCTATCCGAAAATTGAACACCAAAGGAATGGTCACGTGACCGGCAAAAGGGCCAGATGTCACTAACAAACCTTTTTTTACCTAAACATTTTGTGATGTCGGTCCTACTGCATGTTGCCATTGCCTCTCTGCACTGTTACACGGTTTTCCTCTTATGTGACAGACCCCAATACTCTATCCTCTAAGATCCCACCACGTGTCCCCATGGCTTATAAAATACAAGCCAATGTATAATTACCGTATGTCAACGTGAAAATAAAGATGCTATCTTTATATTAGGAGTAAATTTGAATAAAGGTTAAGGTTTAAGTGTGTGTTGTAATTTAAATTAGGATTAGACGCGTACTAGGATTACTGAGTGTAAGGTAAGTTAGTAGTTTATTAGGGATGTTTGATTGATTCGGCAGGAAATCAAAGTCGAGTTCTAGTCGGTTAGGGTTGCCCCTCACCTCGATAAATAAAGGTGGGGGGTGAAGGTCTCATGACATGCATTCTTTTTTATTCTTCCCATTTAAACCGAACGAGGTTTTGTCGTAATACAATATAATCGTTCGATTATACTTTGTGGGTTTTGGGTTCTTCATAGTAGTTTTTCGTGTCTCTCGTATTTGCTACTTGTGCTCGATACAACTCGCGATCTAGCGTTTCACGACCGAACTTTAGGTTTGTTTTCGTAATTGTCCAACAATTGGTATCAGAGCCACAGGTTAGTCGTGGTCTTTGAAGATCGAGTGCTAGATCGAGGTTTCGAGTTCGTTTGAGGTATTGAGGTTCGGTTTCGGATTTTTCGAATCGTTTTTTCCTAGGAGCAGCGATCGTCAGACGTGAAGGAAAAAAGAAAAGGAGACTACAAAGAAACGAAAAGAATATGCACACGTTATACCCTCGAACTAAACCTTTATTAAATCACCTAATAAAGCTATTACAATGAGAAAGAAGAATGAAAAACTAGCATCCCCCTTGTAGAAACCTTCATCTAGTCGGTTAAGGAAACCACAACCTAATAGATAAAGCCTAGCTTGTCTTGCACTCCAAGCTACACTAATCCTAGTTTGCGTCTAATCCTAATCTATACTACAACGTACACTTAAACTCATAATCTTTGTTTAAATTTATTCCTTATATACAACAAATTTCCACCTTAGGAGTAACATTTAAACATAGTCGATACTCAACATCTTTTCCTCGTGCTAGAACCTCGAACTAGGGACCACCTTGTTGACCAAGCATTGTATTACAGTAATTTCCCTAGACTACTTTCTATAGACTCCTTCACTTTCTTCTTTTCAGCAACATTACCCCCTGCACCGTCTTGACAAGGTACTTCGGTTACCATCATGTTTGCCCCCACCTTTATATCAAGGTGTACATTTTCATGCTCTTTTCCTAAGCATTTAATGTTGGTCTTTTTTTTAAAGTTGCTTGTCCTTCAACCGTCTTTGAGCCACTACAATATCATTGTTACTAACTTGAAAAACCTCGCCTTCATGACTCCCTTGAGCTCCCTTCAGTTTCACCTCAAACCAAACACGTTTATCAACTTGTACTCCTTGAACTCCTGTTTCAGCACCAGGACCACGTTGTTTAAACCCAACTTGTTTATGGCCAAGTTGTTTAAGCCAAACTTTTTAGAACCCCCATGCTTTTATACACAAAAAGTCATCACTTTTGCTTCGAGAGTATACACACATTTCTTTTTCATGATCCCAGTCATCATAACCTGACAACCTTTGATCACCTTGACTCTACCCATTCGCATCTTGACAATATAACCCTATTTTTCAAGAGTACCCAATGAAATCAAACTTCTTCTTAACCCTAAAACATACCTGACATTAGGGGTGAGCATGGTGCGGATCGGTGCAGATTCTGGCAAAAACCACACCGCATTCGCAATTGCGGTTTTAAAAAAGTAAGGATCCACAACCGCGCGGTTTTTACGGTTTTTACAGGTTTTAACCGCACCGCACCATCACTTATAATTTATATAATTAATGTGGGTTTTTGCGGTTATTGGCTTATAATGTTGGTTTTTTCGGTTATAACAATGCATATATTTAATGTAAACACACACATCACTTAGAATATTATTGATAATATGCACTAGAAGCCTTATAACACACATATAATAATCAATGTGTCGTTTTCCGATTTTAAATAATCAATGCGCGGTGCGGCGCGGGTTTTGTGGTGCGGTTTTACGGGTAAAACCGCAACCGCACCGCATTTGCGGTTTTTCTTTTTTCTTAAAACCGATCCACCGATTTTTGCCGTGGTGCTGTTTTTGTGGTGCGGTTTTTTACGGTTTTTGCGGTTTTGCGGTTTGCGGTGCGGTTTTGCGGTTTGCGGTGCGGTTTCTGCTCACCCCTACCTGAAATCTTCCAGTATAAAGCTTGATCCATCATGCAAATGTATCTTCACTTTTCGTGTCCCTCTAATAGTGCATATCCTATTATCACCTAACTGACCCAAACCACCATTAACAACCTTAAAGTCATACAAGAAATCCCTCATATGTGTCATATGATAAGACCCACTGAATCAATTACCAATTCAGTCATCTCATAATTCTCGAGTACCATTAAGGCTTCTTCATAGTAGGCGTTATCATCGTCATTATAATCCTGATCATGCTTACCCGTCCTAACAAACCGACTTGACTTCTTCATTGGACAATCTCCCTTGCAATGACTCTCTGAATGACATATGAAGCATTTGAGTTTACCAGTTCCACCCATTGACTTAAACTGTGAACTTCTACCAGAATGAGCCTTACCTTAATGATCCAACCTTTCCCTAACATACAACTCATCGCTAATTTCTTCCTTTGCGCCTTTAGTTCATTTCTTCAACTCCCTTGAATTCAAAGTCGCTAGACTATCCACCATTGTTATTGGTTCCCCCATACAACAATGTCTCCACAAGGTTTTCATAAGACGATGTCAACGACATAAGTAACATTAGTGTCTCATCCTCATCCTCAATCTCGATATCAATATTCGCCAAATCAAGTATCAACTTATTAAACTCATCAATATGATCAACTAGTTTCATACCTGAACTCATATAGTAAGTGTACAACTTCTTCTTCAGATATAGTTTATTTGCTAAGGACTTAGTCATATACCGACTAGTCAACTTCGTCCAAACTCCTGCAGGAGTTGTTTCCTTGGTAACTTCTCGTAAAACACGATATCCCAAGCATAGAATCAAGGTACTATATGCCTTTTTCATCAAAGCAACTTTTTCACCTGCTTCCATATCCACGGGTAACATCTCTAATGCATCATCACATCCATGTTGTACCATTAACGCACACATTTTTATTTGCCATAACCTGAATTCATTATGTCTGATTTAGTATGGTTTGCCTGATCCTCACCTTCATTGTCAACGAATATATTGTATTACCACAAAACCTTAATCGGTTTACAAGGAAATAATAAAGAAGAATGAATGTCATGAGACCTTCACCCCTCACCTCTATTTATAGAGGTGAGGGGAAACTTTGACCGACTAGGATTCGGCTTTGGTTTCCAGCCGACTCAAACAAATATACCTAATATGCTAGAAACTTGCCTAGCAAAGCCAGCCATGTTACATAAGGAAACTTACCATACATTGACTTGGAAATTATATAGACTAACACAAATATTACATTAATGTCTTATTTGTTATACAATTTTTTATGTAGGATAAACTAACGGGTTGTTTCTTTTTCTTTTAACGTTTCTCTTGTTAGAGATGTTCACAAAAATCTTATTCTTTTCAATACATGGATAAACTAGACATTTTTTCAAAGAGTCACTTAATTTAAAAATAAAAGACACAACTTCATCACCAACCATTTTCTTTATAAATTATCAGATTTTAAAGTTAAAGTAGCATCTTTTCATGCTCCTTTACCAAGCAGTTTGTGTTTGTCTTTTTTTCAAGTTGCTTGTCCTCCAACCATCTTTTAGCCACTGCAACATCATCTTTACTAACCTGAAAAATCCCAGCTTCACGATTCCCTTGAGCTCCTTGCAGTTCCACCTCAAACCAAACACGTTTATCAACATGTGATGGACTCCTTTTTCAACACCAAGACTAAGTTGTTTGAACATAACTTGTTTATGACCAAATTGTTTGAACCCAACCTGTTTGGAACCAAGTTGCTTAAATCCAACTTGTTATGAACCTCTATGCTTTTATACAATATTGCCATCGAGCTTTTTGATGTTTAACCTAGTATTCATACTAGCAATTCTTATTTAACCTTGCTACAAACCTTGTCAAGTTGTTTCTTAACTAGCTTTACCAACAAGTCTCACAAACCGTGTGCTAAACCCACTTTCTTGTAATAATTGATCTACTAACCCTTATAAAACCATAAAGCTTCGATCTTTCCACATCAAGTCTACAACCTTGATATACCTTGTACTCCAAGTAATCACTTTTCTTGAATCCTTAAACAAAGCTAAACCTTACTTGTCTTCTACGTACCACCAAGACTTAATTTCCAAGAAACCTGCGAGAACCTTTAAACCCAATTCATCAAGCTCCCCAAAACCAACAACACCTTAAAGTTTTTTAACCTTCAAGATTGATTATCACCATAGAACTCTAAATCGTAACCATTTGAAACCTTTAAACCCTTTTGTGGATACTCTTTGTAACCAAAATCTTAATCTACAAGAAACCCTTGAGAAAACTGAAACTTGCACCTCAAGTTTCCCTTTAATCGACCTAAGCTTTAAACACCTTATATCAACACAGCGATGGCCAAACAATAACCGAGAAACAACACAAAAATCAAATCTCTCCAGCAAAATTCAACATGTTGTATCTCCCTACTAGATGCTCCGATGCAAGATCCCTCCTGTGAGAACTTAGATCTATGTGTCTTAAACCTACAGTTGGAATTTCATAGAAAATCCAACGGTTAATGAACCCACCGCGTTAATTCTCCCACGACTGTACAGTAACCGACGAACCAAACCCCGCTTATTCTTTTCTCTTGTTTTGGCTTTCCCTTGTTGTGTGATTTCTTCTTCTCGAACGAAGGTTCGATACAAATTGTTGGGAAAAAACCTCCAAAAAGCCTAAATCTTAGAGCGGAATTGATTAAAGAGTTTACAAGAAAAGTCGACGCATCAAGATCACAAGATAATCGACACAAGTATAAATAATACGCACACGGTACACCCTCAAACCCCTTTATTAATAATCATTAAAGGCTTACAATGAGACAAGAAGAATGAATAACTAGCATCTTCATCATCTTTATTTATAAATAGAGTTAATTGCATGCTTGGTCCTTGTGGTTATGGCCAAATTGCATGTTACGTCCTAGTAAGTCAAAAATTACACCAAACGTCCCTGTGGTTGACCCAAATGGGTTGACCGGTTCTTTGACCTCCTTCCCATCTAAATGGTCGTTAACGTCGAGGGTAATTCCGTTACTTCACAGCAATAATACCCTAAGGACCATGTTTGCAACATCAAGAAACTATTAAACTCCAACCTTTATACACACAACTAATCTCGGATCATTCTTGTCCAACAACTACAACAACGCTGTGACATCGATAATTCTTATACAACAACTACAACAACGCTCTGACGCCACTCACTCTGACATTTGATTCAATTAAAGTGAGTATTTATCTTCTTTTTGAATGTATGTTGTTGTTTTAATTTCTAATATTTGATTGCACAAATTCTAGTTTGCCCTAATTTGTTGTTTGTTAGATACAAAAATGAAAGATATTGATTGGGGAAAAATTAAAATTACCGACAAAGTAATGAGCATTTAATCTATTTAAACTCTTAAATCAGTCAAATACCCTTGCTAAATGGAATTTGAGCTTTTGGATGATAAGCTTACAATGGAAGAGCTTATGGGACCTTTTTACTAGTTATCCTTTGAGAGCTAGTGCTGTTTGTAAAGCTCTCGTGAAGCATATTACTTGTGATAGCTAAGGTTTTTTGTAAGTTCCTTTAATTCAAAGTTTCTTGTTTAATAGTTGGCATTTGTTATTTTCTGCTTAACTCTAGCTTATTTAGACTTTATTACTATTTCATTGAGCTTATTGATAATGTTTGATCATTTGTTTTTAGCTTTTGTAGTTTAGATCTTAGTTTTTCATATTTTGTCCTTAAATCATTAAAAATCCAAAAATTATTTTTTTTTTTTAGCATAATGTAGTTAGTTGTTAGATTCTAGCTTATTTGATTGTTAGTATAAGACTTCATAAGTTCTGTTTTTGGCTATTTGTTTTCTCAGGTATTAAATCTTTTGTAATTAAATTTCTTATTTCATATGCGTAAATGGGATTTTATTGATCTTAAGGGGTCTGTGGGGTCAGCAGCACTAACTATAGGTTAGTGTTGTTTTTGGCTTTTTGGTCTTTTGTGTTTATTTTAAATCTCAAATTTAAGATTGTTTAAGCTGTTTTTATAAGTTAGAATTAAGTCAGTTAAGTTTTCAATAGTTAATAGCTTATCAGTTTAAACATGTTAATTAGAATTTGCATTATTAGCTCAGATCAGTTCTAGCTTTTTCATTTACTTAATTTACATTTATACTTGTGTTTTAAGAGTGTTAGAAACATAATCTTAGGTCTGCATTGATAAGATTTTAGATTTAGTTCATATGCATGTCAATTGCATCAGCAGTATTAAAAAGCATAAAAGTCATTTTCTAGCTTCATTTTCAGTAGGATAAAATAGGTGTTAGGTTTTAATTTTCAGCATAAAAGTAGCTTATATATAATAGTTTATAAGTTTGCAATTAGTTTTTAAATTCTAGCTTATTTTGTCATCTAAATTTAAGCTGCAAAATTGCCTTTTGTCTTTTCATTTTAAAAAGTAAAAACTCAGCATGATTTGAGCCTTAGGTCTGTTTTTAAGTGCTTTTGTAATAAGCAATTGAGTTTCAAACCTTGTTTCAAAAGTTGATTTTGGAAGCTTATTAGTTGTAGAATAAGCTTGCATAAGCTATTTCCCTACAAGGATCCAAGAGCTTATCTTAAAATAAGCTCAAAGATCCTTGTAGGGACTGTTTGGTTTTAAGTTTTCCATAAGTGCTTATTTTGAATTTCTAGCTTATGGCTTGTTCTTTGTGCTTAATCTTGTTCATTTAGCTCTTTAGGTTAGTATTAACTTATTAGTAGCTTAATTTGTCATAAACTGAGCTTATTTTTGAGTCTTTTAGATTATTAGTTTAGAAAAAGAACAAAAAAAACAAGTTAAATGTTCTTTGCTCCAAGTTGATAGCTGTTAACAGGTTATTTCGGGCTTCTTCATAAAAATTTCTTTGATACAATGCTTATTTTCAGCTGTTCTAAAATTTTGCTTTTTTAAGTTTTCAAAAAAAAAAAAGGGGAGGTTGGAAATTTTTTGTTCGGGGGGGTGGGGGTGAGCAAGACTCGAAGACCCCGACCTCAACACCTCTACCCTTTTATAACTCCACACCCACACTCCAACTACATCGCGCACCTGGGGACTTTTTCATTAAACCTTTGCACAATTTAATACTTATACACGTTTTAGCCCATTTTGCCTATAAGCTGTTTGTTTTGTGCTTATTAACAGTTATTAGATTAAGCTGTGTAACAAGCTTATTTTTCCTAGGTTCTAATTTAGTCAAGCCTATTTTCTGTATTTTTTCTAGAATTTTTATAATTAGTTTAGTATTTTTAAACATTTATTTTCATTAAAAACTTAAAAAAATCATAAAAAATAGAAAAATAATCAAAAAAATATAAATCTTTTTTAGAAAATTTTCTTTTATCATAAAGTTTCTAGGAAAATTAGTTTTGCCTTCGTAGGATTTAATTTGCAAAATTTCGATTTTTAAAGAACGGGATTCGTTCCCGTTCTCATTTTTCGTGTTTTAAAGCTCATTTCAAATCCGTTTTTGTTCTAGTTTTCTTTAAACTTACTTTTTAGTCAATTAGAATCCATTTAAAAAGAAAAATTCATTTTAGGTTTAATTTTGAAAAATTAGGTTTTTTAATTGCTATTTAGGGTTCCCGTTTTGCGTTTTTAGTTAAAGTTTAATTTCCCGTTATTTGTTTTCGTGCTTAATTGTTATCATTTGCTTATTTTAATTTGTAGAAGTAGATAATCAAATCAATCTTTGTTTCCAATTCAAATCATTGTCCGAACATCAAACGTGGTTTCAATTTCACAAATCGTTGGGGAATAACGACCCGGGAATCATACTTCCCGGTT
>BQNB010053710.1:0-39868 GCA_026074375.1 Tanacetum coccineum
GACTAGGCTTCTTCACAATCTTCTTTTCACCAGCACCAGTATTCTTCGGACATTCCTCATGGATATGTCTAAAAACCTTACAGGACGAACACCTAGGAGGTTTCCACTCATACTCAACACGGACATTACATGTATAATGGCCCTCCCTAGTAATTTTAGGCATAGCCACGATAATGTTATCTTCAACTCCACATCAGCTCGAAGCTCAATCCATCCTCGCTGAAGGCCGTAACAGGTACACCATGGAGTTTAACCTAAACTGGAACAGTACTAACATCTTCCTTCAATAGGTTCTCATCCGGATGCCATTTCTTCAAGATAAGCGGGTTATTCCGGATAAACCATGGACCATTCTCAAGCATAGCATCCAATCCGTCAATGGAGCTAAATTGAAAGGAGAATAATCCGGTAGACGAGCTGAACATTGAGCGAACAAGCCCATATTTACCCCAAGTATTCCTAACATAGTTAGCAACAACAGGGTAAGCCACCTTCTTTCCTAAGAAAAACCCATAGGCTGTATTAGCAAATCGTTCACTAATAGCACGAATAGAATCCACCGGAACAACCACATCAATCCCATTACCCCCGGGTGTAAATAAAGTACGAACATTTACCTTCTTCCCATTTGGTTTACCACTAACAGTAGCATAAGAGGGCTTACCGGGAACATTACGAGCTGAAATAACATCCTGCGTAGGTAGTGGTGAGTTCGGTCCCACATCTGGAGTATTCACCACAGGAGCCGGAGTAGTTCCTTGTGTAGGTAAAGGTGGTTATGGTCCCCCACCTGTGTGCAAAGTTAGTCATTAAGGACTAACTTTGCAACGAACTGGTAACCTTAAAGATTATTTTCGTAAAGTTTTTAAAAATATATATTAAACTTCAACATTTTTTATAAAATCGTACGTATGTCAAAAGTATTGCAATTGTGGGTTGTTTTGTTTGAAATTCGATGATCTTTTCAATGACATTTTTTACGAATGAATCGATAGATATGTGTTTCATATTGATAAATAAAGTTTGTTATATAAGAATGTCGTAAATAGGTAAAAGTTAAAGGTCGTTTTAGTAACTTGTCGCATGCTTTAAGGGTGCAATTTGTGATTTCTTTTTTCTTTTTACACCTATAGTGACGAACTTTTTTTTAATATTAAATTGGCTCGTTTCTCTAATACTAGGATTTAGGAATATATATATTAATAGAAGTGATAAATAATACTATATGAAAAGGTAAATTATGTATTGAGCAAATAACACAAAAAGACATTAAATTTAGGGTCTGTTTTTATTCAAGGTAGTCCATTTTTTTTCTTGCACATAAAGGCGGTCAACTTATTTTTTTTAACCGATTTAGATTTTTTCTCTCTTCATGTTAACACATTAATCCCCCATCTCGTTATATCTCCAAAATTAATGTTAATTAAAAATGAAGGACTCAAATTAATAATTATCTAAAAATCAATATACATAACATCGTAGAACGTAAATTTGTTTTTCTTTTGAAAGTTAATCAATGCATATATCCTCTTAATAAACTCCCACAAATTCCACCAAGGGTCATTGCCATCCATGATACTGACTGCAGGTCGCCAACATATTTAGCCCTGATCACAAGTATTAAAAAAAGGGTTTTGATATACAATGTCTATCAGGCAATTGTTAAAACAATGATTATATAATTAATGCACTATAAATAAACATACAAATTACCTTAAATAATATATTATTTACATAGAGGCATGCTAAATCTTATCTTATAATATATAAGATTCAGTTTCAAGATACAATTAATGTAGTGTTAATGACTCTGGACCAAATACTTCTTTTCCAAAAACAAAAGACTAAACTCACTTTTGTAAGTATGATCCACCTTTCAGTTACCATAGCCATGAATGCAATTCTTCAGTTACAGAACCATGAATGCGCATAAAGCTTTAGGCAGTTACAGAATGCAAAAGATGACGGCCTTGACTACCATTCAATTACAAACACAAAAAAAGGAATTCAATCAGTTTGGGGGTTTTGCTAATCTCCAGTTTCCTGTTTGATTTGATGATGCTGAGGTATCACGTATTTTTTAGTTTACTTTCACATACTTAATTCATTCTTCATCATCTCAATCACATACCCTAACCCTATTTTTTTATGTTTTTAGGAGAAGGTTCTAAACTAAATCCCGATTCGAGTTTCCTCCTGAAACATTAGGTGGTGATATTGATGCTTATACAAGGTCTATATATAATTTTTTTACAAATTTTGTTACTATATATAAGGTGTTTAAGGTAATGTCTGAATAAGTTTTTTGTTTTTTCTTGCAGTCGATGACTTTGTGCCCTAAATTTGCTATTTATTGGACTAATCAGGCTTTATGTCATCCTAAGAGAAAGTATGTATACCCTTTTTTTAGTTTTCTTTTATATATGCGATTAGTTTTGTTACTTCATTTTTTTCAAGGAATTGGGTGAGACAAGTATTAAAGTCACTGAAAGAATAATAGCACCTGATTTCGTGACCTATTTGCTCGAAAATATAGGAGGTGCCTGAAATATTAAATAGCACATGTTTAAGTACGCTTATATGTATCACGTTTGTGATTATTTATGTGCACATATGATATACCTCTATAAGATAAAAGGAATAATGCTTATTGAATTAATCTTTAAGCATTCAAGGTATAAATTCTGACCTGTTTACACAAGAATGGATTGATTTGGCTTTTTGCTTGATTCTTGCACATTAGTGTCTTTTTTATGTTAACTATATATGGGGTCTTAAAAATTCAATGAAACTTCGGTCTAATTTTAGATCTTTATGGTTTTTTTGTTGTTGTTAGGGTTATAAAAACTGGACCGCCCAGAAGTCGTGGGGATGAGAGCATGGGAAGTAGAAAATGAGATAAAGGAGGATAGGACGAGGGCTACAATTCAGGTGATTCCTCATAATAGTTAAAAACTCTTAACTTTGTTTGTTTTATACTTGGTTTCGCTATTCTATTTAGCGGAACCTAATGATTCGTTTAAAAATTCATCCAGGTTCCATTGTTTGAATAAAGATAAACCGAAGGGTAAACCCTCACCAACAAGCTGCTTACATGGCATGAAATAGATGAAGAGGGTTGTGAAGGTACCTTATATTCATTGCTGAGCCCCTAATGGATGCGATTATCTGATAATTACCAATTGAAAATTTAATATATTCTTACGTTGCTTTAATTTTGCAGGAGGTATCTTTGCGGTGTTCTTGACACACCTGCAATACCCCAAGCCCAGAGGCCCCCTCTCGTTGTCAATGTTGGTAAGATATCTCTTAGTTATATCAAACGTGTACGCTCATTTACATGTGTACACAATCTATTATGCCACCTAAAATGGAAGGTGAACCACTCTTATTAATATAATCAGCATATTTTCTAGCAATAGCTAATTTTTACGTGTCCATAAATGGGAGTGTACAGTTCAATCTATGCACTCCTAACTTATCGAGATCCCTTAACCGTGGCTTTTTATCATGCTATATTGGATTGCTATTGTGTTTGCTACTTACTGTAGCATTTATCGAATGTAATAGAAATTATAGTGCTTAAAAAAGGCCTCAAAGCTGTGATATTAAGTCAAGGGGTATAACTATTTTCGCGTTCTTTCGGGTATAGCTAATGGTCATGATGATGTTCTATTGTCCTTTCTCTTTATTCCATTGGAATTCAGTTTAAGGTTTTAATTTGATTGTATTCTTTGATTTGACCAGACGAGTTTGAGAATGATGGTTTTATAGTGAACGATCTTGATGATGATGAAGAGGACATGCCAAATATCGATGATGAGAAGCAAAAGATGAGAAGGAAGAAGAGGTACATTTTGTTTGCGTGTTACTACATATAAATTGTTGATGCCCTTTTTAATGCATTGCCAAATAGGACTAAAGATCTGTGAAATCAGGCAAAAAGAAAGACGTAGAGTTTTATTGCAATTGGTATGATATTTGAATCTAAGATAGTCAGATTTAAATGCCTACGTAGAGTAATGATTATCTGTTATTTACCTTTCAGTTATAGCTTGAGAATATCATAGTCGACAAGGCAGCAAGATGTTTTAAACTGATTGTAAGGGCTGAAGAGACAACGATGCAAACGGTTGCAGCCGAAGCTGAACCAAAGAAAGAAGTTGCGCCTAAACCACCTCCAATTGAACCCAAAAGAGAGGAGCTAAGGTAAATGGTGTTTGTATATTATGATATATATTATTTACAGGGTGTTTAGGATTGTGTTTTGAGAGCTGTTGTCGGGTGCTGAACCAAATTAGGAAGAATACAACATCTTTCTAAAGTTTCCTCGGTTGATCGGTGTTCTTAAAGACATTGTATTCTTCCCAAAAGTGCTTGAATATGATTTCTCTATTTCCTAAAGAAGTGACACACATTTCAGAAACCGTTGTTGCTAACATTGGATTGAAGCGTCCTATGAGTCGAGGTATGCGAGTTTCTTTATGCTTTTGTTATTTAATACACGCTATTGTTTTAGTATCACATGTTCTTATAAAATACTCTTGATGCTTTCAGTTCAGGCGTGACCAGGTTTGTTATTGTTCGTGAAGCTGCAAGAAGGACTAGTTACAAAAGTACGTAACCATTGCAAGAAGCACCAAAATTTGCAAGAAGGACCAACTTTAATAGTAGTGTCTACAGAATCGTGAAGCTCCAAAATGGTATACATAGGGCGAAACTTTCCGAGAAAAAAATATTGCATTAATATATTTATCTAAGTATTTTTATTTTTTTAATTCAGCAAGCATATAACCTACATGCACTCTTTTTTTTGAAACAGGCACCCAATCAATGTGAGAATGCCCTTAACAAATTAGGTGTTATCAAAGTTAGTGCTGAAAATACTGCTTTTATCGCTCATGTCAACCTCTGATTTTCCATGTTATATTAGATATCTCGATTAGTTTCTTTCTTTATAATTTTACTTTCAAGTTTGAACTTTATTGTAGATTGTATATGAGACACAGGAGCAATTGCAAGTTCTCGAGCTCCAAAAATATATGGACTGGACATTCTAGCACAAAACATCCACGTGACACCTGCTTATCATCTTTGTTTCTCAGATTATCCTGTAAGATCCCATCCCAAAATACTAACAGAGCCAAATAAAATATTACTTAAACTATTACTAATGTTATATATTTGTATGGGTTAAGTGTTTTCCTCTAAAAGTTTTCAACTGCAATATAAGGGACGCCTCTTAGAAATAAAATGTGTTTGCATTCCTTAAAATTACCGCATAAAATTAAGGGTTGTTTGGGTTAGGGTCCGTTTGGATTAGGGGTGTACTTCGGTAGGGTTTGAACACATAACCGAACTATGTTTGCATTTCTTACAATTATGGCATCAAATTAGGATCTGTTTGGATTAGGGGCTGTTAAGAAACCAATGTTCAGTTAACATGTTAAGAAATTAGGGGTTGCTTCTTACAATTATGGTGTCAAATTAGGAGTTGTTTGGATTAGGGGTTGTTAAGAAACCACTGTTCAGTTTACATGTTAAGAAATTAGACGTAGAGATGAAATACAAGTTTGTAAAGTAGAAAAAAGCTGAAAATAGGCCAAACACATGGGCTTATAATATATAAGTTGAAATTATATAAGCTCATAAGCAAACGGCCACTAAGTTATTGATATTGAAATTAATAAAGTAGAGACAATGGGGATAACCAGAACCACAAATGACATCTTTTTCTCTTTTCGTTCTCAGTTTTTGCAATGAGACTGGAATACCACACAAGACTTAAGCGGTACTCGAGGATTTGGATTTAAGTTTGCGTATGTCATAGAGTAGAGTATTTGCTTCTCTTCTGTTTGATCCACACATACTCTTACATTACATCAACTTCAATTTGTTTGAATTGAGTGTAGGAACTGATTATATAATTATTAAGTTGTTGTAGTCATAGGATATGTGAAACTAATCATGCCGGCTAATAGTTAACTTAAAAACACAAAATAAGGCTGATTGGAAATGGTAATGGGTGTATAGATATTAGTGGAAATTGGCCACTTAAAATGTGCATGATCTTCATCAGCCATGACAATGGCTAATGATTTTTACGTGTTGGAATGAAACAGTAATGAATGAGAAATTGTTAAGTTTTCATTTTAGTACCTCAATAAAGTTAGTGATCTGAGTGAATTCACATCAGTAGGATTATTTAAAGGACTCAATATGTGTCTGTTTATTGAATTTGGGAGAAGAGATGGTTCCCGGGCAAATATTGTTTATTATAATTTTCTCAAAAGTGTTAAATAATTATGTTTATTAAGCAACTCGGTATGTTATCTGTAACTTTTTTAGATATAACAAACAGGATTCTAAATGTAACGAGCTGCTTAGGCAGAGCACAAACAAGTGAATTTCCATTTGGTTTCCAGAAAGTCTGGTTGTTACCTTTCAAACACAATGAATGAACATTGGAAGTCGTCCATACACACTTTGAGAACATATAAATTCCGCTATATTCTGACAATTCAATTTCAAGAAAGTATACAAACATTTTAAGGTCAGGAAAACTATGACTGGGAGAAGCTCGTTCCATTATAAGAGAAAAAGACATATAAAAGAAGATTAAAGAGATGAAAGAAAAAGATCTTATCTTGAGAAGAAATGATAAAATGTGACTGGAATAAAAAATATAGACTACATGATAGATCCAGTTTGGTTTCAATTACAGTACGTGTGTTTGTGTGTTTGCTTCAGGTCTTTTTCTTACTTCGTTGTTTTATTTTTGACGGTTCTTCTTCTCATGGTTCCATTGGGGTTTGCTTCAAACTACAAAAAGAATGAATCCATTTTTAAAGCTCATCATGATCCTT
Organism: Tanacetum coccineum; assembly: GCA_026074375.1. Classification (NCBI taxonomy): domain Eukaryota; kingdom Viridiplantae; phylum Streptophyta; class Magnoliopsida; order Asterales; family Asteraceae; genus Tanacetum; species Tanacetum coccineum. Next base: position 6,867 of record BQNB010053710.1, read on the forward strand.
TTATGGTCATGATCAATGCCTTACTATCCGTTGCTACGCTATCTTCTGTTCTTTTGATTTTTTTTTCAACCTTCTTTTTAAAACGTTAGATGAAGAATCTCCATTATACCATCTTGAAGATTAAAGTATTTGTTGCTTCTCCGCAACTCCTGTACCTTTCTTGCTAGCGGTTGTGATATTCGTTCCCCACAACCTCAACTTGATTGTGTATATAGTCATTTGTGAAATCTTAAAAGATGGAGCATTATCATGTACTTTTAGATTATATTTTGTATTATCATCATGCTTTGCTTATATTTCTTAACATTAATATAAAAGATGGAGTCCATATTGTAGTTTGAGTGGTGAAGTTAGGTTATTAGTTTATGTAATCTGTCAATTAAAACAATACATTTGTTATTATTTAATGTTAGATAGATTTCACATAATTAACCAAAAGATTTTACACAAAAACAAGCCCAGTGCAACGCACGGGTATCTGTGTTGCATTGTTAACAATCAAATTTTGCTCACAGACTAAGCCCGATGCAACGCACGAGTGTCGACAAGCCTCGTTATAAAATATATTTTCGTCTTTTAGTCGGTTTATTAAAATAATATTATTTTGTTATTTCGTCTTTTGTCGGATTTCTAACGAATTATGTTTTTAGTAAAATATTCTAAGTATAAAATTTTTATGAAATCTTGACATGACCCGTGGTATGTGCTTAATTACACATACCTTTTACCTATTAAAACAAGCCTAAATGACCAAAAACGGACATAAAATGCCAAATATATGCTTGTTTTGCTATTTATGATGTGCAGGTAACGGATATTCACTAAAGGACAAAAATTAAAGGCAAAAACTTTCCAATAACAAGAGTGTTATAAAATTACATTAAATTAGATTATAATATTCAGGTTTACGGTAATAATATTGGCGAAATCATATTAATGACTAATATATTCATCTTATCTAGATACAATATCGTTTTATATGTGTAATTTTTTACCTGCATCGTAGTTTTTTTCCATCATATACTCGTCCAATCGCTACAAATCACAATCTTTTCTAATAAATTTTTAAAGAAATTATCAACGAAAAATGTTAATCAATCCAAAATGTTTATCAGTATCCAAAAAATATTTCACATTCAAAGAATATGAATATTTTTGTCCAAAACACCGGACCGAGAACCAAGCCAAAATGGTCGTCCATGTCTGGGTAGGTCCGGTCCAGTTCGGTCTTCGATCCTGTCCAACAAAGCATAAATTCCGATTTTGTGTAAGACCGAACCGATTCGGAGACCGAATATGAGAAAAATGATGGACCGAGGACCGGACTGAAATATGTTCGGTCCGGTTTCTCAATCCGATCGATCCGCGATTTATTATGCTCAACTATACATTGATTTGTCGTCAAATGTAGTGATATCTACAACGATTTTGTAGTGACTAAACGAATAACGAATGAGTTCGCTGAAAAAAAATATACAATTTATTTGAGAACTTGATAACGCGCAAATTATACATGTTTTCGGTAGAGTTATATGTATATATTTAATCATTTCTCGTGAACTTTCGATACTTAATAGCATGAAATATGTGCAGGTTCACTTGAAGATGTCCCGAGCTCAAACACAACAAGATCAAGTACCTATACACTTCGGGAACACAATATACAAGAAAAGATAAAGAATCAAGCCTAAAAGTGCAAATGTGTGCCGCACTTACCAATTGTGCGCCACACTTATCCTCAAAGTCGTGGAAATAAAGACTTAGTCAAATTCATAATTAACTCCACAAGTACGCCGCACAAAGTATTATGTGCGCCGCACTTTCCATCTGACGTTGAAGAATAAATGAAGACTTAAATGCTACTGCATTAATACCCCAAGTATGCCGCACAAATTCCTTTGTGCGATGCACTTCTTCAATAAACATTTTAATTCCATTTGCATTAAATCACCAAGTACGCCACACGAATTTCTTTGTGCGCCGCACTTTCACCCCTCACTCAGCCTATAAATAGAGGACGAATTTCACACATTTCAATGCATCTCATACTTACAAACAACTAAGTATTCATCCTTCAATCATCTTTCCATCCATTCCCCAAGCATTCTCCAAGCATAAACACCATATCCCTTTAAGAATCAAGATCAAATCACCAAGAACGACGAAGAACATACTAATTTAGTAAAAGAATAAAGTTTGTTATCAAATCAAGTTATGTTATGAACTCCTTAGCCATAAGAGGCTAAATCTCTCATGACTACTCGGTGATGTTATGATAATAAATAAGTGTTTGGTATGATCGTGATCTCTTTAATCTCAAGCTTATGTTGCAATCCTATTATATCCCATCTTATCGGTTTTTGCTTATCAATCTTAGATTATATAATCATATCGGTATAGGTCAAAAGACCCGTTATAATCTATGTGGTTTTAAAGATTTGTCTATGATCTTTAACGTTTGTGTCGAGAAATCCACTTTCGTAAACTGATAAACAAAATAAGTTTTGATATATTAGAAACTGGATTATTTGATTGACACATTTGGTCTAGTTAACTAAATATAAGTCTTGAGTTAATCAAGTTAATTTGTGAAAATGTTTTCTGACGAGAAATCCTTTTTATAAGTTAAAGGTTCCATATTCGAGGTCTTAATCATTTCCAACGCTTATGAATTATTTTCAACTATCCGAGTAGTCATCTTTATTATCACCAGTAAAAAGTTATTTACAAAAATTTTAAAGTCTATTTTCTTATGATTATTTGAATACTACTCAAATCCCAGTGGACGACCTAGTCTATACTAAAAGATTATACTACATACGTGGGTTATACTTTTACAGTTGTGTTTCCTTATATAAATATTGGCTATTTTCATTCATTATAAATTTAAAGTTTTGAAAAACACATTCAAGTTTTTGGTGCCGCTACCGGGGATTTTTAAGCTGTTCTGTAGTCAACTATGAAAAATTACTTTAACTCCCCCTCTTTTTCAAAAATCGCCGTACAGTTTTCTAGCAAACTGACCCAAAAAATTTCTCCTTTGGATGCATACACGTGCTTCCCAATTCTAAATGTTGAACCTTTTACCCGAACCCGACACACTCTGAGAATCAAAGGACTTCGTTCAACGAAACAAAAAGAGTTCCCATACGATCAAGAAACAATCTACCTCAACACCCGAGAATTGTATATTCACGTCCATTCTCGACATCAAATCACTCGTCACTCGTTCTTGATATTCCTCTCGAAATTACAACCAATGGATGATGACCCATGTGTGGCTGTCCGGACCGTGTTGTCGCTCCGACTCCCGGTTCTGCAAGTTCTGCAATCACTATTCCTGAAACTGCTAACGAATTTGCTATCAAAGGTAACCACTTGACTCTTGTCAAGGGAAACCAATTTGATGGAAGAACCAAAACCGATGCTCATAAACACATTCACGAATTCCTCGGAATCTGCGATATGTTTAAATACAGAGATATTGAAAATAAAGTCGTTCGCCTAATGATGTTTCCCCTATCACTCACCGGAGAAGCAAAAACATGGCTGGACGAACTCAACGAATGAACTATAAAAACATGGTATGAACTTCGAACCGCTTTCATTAGCCGATTCTTTCCCCAAGCTCTTTTCGACCGACTCCTCGAAGAAAACGAGCTTTCTCTCAACACGAGAACGAATCTCTAACCGACGCTTGGCTTCGTATGAAGGAAATGCTCCGAAACTGTCATGGTCACAATCTGTCCAAAGGCAACATTATCAAAATCTTCTATCATGGTCTAAGCGAAATAACCCAAGAAGTTCTAAATGCCGCAGCTGGTGGTATTTTCCTCTATAAAACACCAAATCAAGCTTATCAGCTTTTGGAAGACAAGGTCTTACTAAAGCTCGACTGGGCTAAAAATCAAAAAACCAAACCATCTCTTAAAAAAACCGTTGCTTTCGCCGATGAAGGTAGCAGTAATTCCAATACTGACAAAATTATGGCCCGAATGGATGCCATGACCCTGAAAATGGATGCTCAGTATAAAGAACTCCAAAACCATGCTAAAAAAACAAAACCCGATCTTGATGAAGATGATATACCTATGTCCCGAGAAGAAGAAGCCAAATTCATGCAAACTTTTCGTAAGACTCGTTTTTACAATGATTACCGCGACCGAGACTCGAATCGCGATAATTGGCGTTCAAACGAACGAAGTAGTTACAATCGAGACAACTACCGATCCAATACTGATGATAAACCATACGATCTTCAAAAACAATTCAACGATTTCATGAAATCTCAGCAATCGACCAACGCTTTCGTCAAAGAAACGTTCATGGATCTTAAAACTCAACTCGAAACCGTTGCCAAAAATCATCAAGCTTCAATTCAAAACCTTGAAACCAAGTTCGACAGACTTGCTGACAAGCAATCTGGTCGACCTTCTGGATCTCTTCCCAGTAACACTCAACCAAACCCAAAAGGACACAATTCCAAAGCCTACCAACCACCACAATCTCGCAATGAGCATGTGAATGCCGTATTCACAAGAAGTGGTAAATCCTACAACCCACCAGTGAACTCAAATGATCAACAAACTAATTCTGAAAACCCTATCAATTTCGTAGACGCGATGAATAAAGACGAGAACCTACACCCCCCCTAACAAACCAAAAAACTATCCACAAAACCAGTCAAAGAAACACCGTTACCCAAACTATACAAACCAAAAATTTCGTATCCTTAATGCCTAAGGAAAGAAAAAATGGAGGCCCAATACCGAAATTCCTTGACATGATCCGAGCCGTCCGAATTAACGTACCTCTTGTTGACGTCTTAGCAGAGATGCCTAACTATGGCAAATTCCTCAAAGAAATCATAAGCAACAAACATAAAATTGAACAAATTTCTGCCGCTTTCCTAAGCGATGAAAGTTCAGCGATGATCCAAAATAAAGTTCCACCAAAACTCAAAGACCCAGGAAGTTTCCTTATTCCATGTAATTTCAACAAAACTTTCTCCTGCAATGCTTTAGCCGATCTTGGTGCTAGCATTAACCTTATGTTATATTCTTTATATGCAAAACTATCTCTCGAAACTCTTAAACCTACCAAAATGAGCGTAAGATTAGCCGACAGATCATTCCAATACCCTGTTGGAATAGCTAAAAATATGCTCGTTGAAGTTGGTAAATTCACCTTTCCTGCTAATTTCGTTATTCTTAAAATAGAAGAAGACAGGAAAGCTCCCTTCATCTTGGGACGACCTTTTCTTCACACTGTTGATGTAGTTATTCGAGTTAAATAGATGCAACTCAATCTTGGAGTTGGGACTGAACGAATGATCTTTAATATCGACTCTGCGATGAAACACTCTTACTCAAACGATGATACATGTTTTAGTATCGATGTTATCAATGAAATCTTAAAAGAAGATTTTGACGCTCTTCTAGATGAAGGAAGCAAAATCCTCCATTCCATCAAAGGAACCCTTCTCAAAGAAGAAATCTTTTCTGAATTCGATTATTTCATGGCAATGACTACCGATGAAAATTCTAAATCTAAATCCGACACCAAAGAACCACCATTCGAGAAAATCACCATCAACACCGATTATAAAATCAAAACTTCTCTCGAAGAACCTCCTACGAATCTTGAACTTAAACCCCTTCATGATAATTTGGAATATGTATTCCTGGAAAAACCATCTATTCTTTCATGTGATCAAACATCTAAACTATCTACTCAAAACAAAAGCTAACTTGTATCCGTCCCTTTACAAACATAAGGAAGCCCTTTGCTGGGAAAACGACAGACATCAGGTATCTGTCCATCATTTTGTAAGCACAAGATACAACTTCTGGATGACAAAAAACCAGTTGTCCAAAAACAAAGAAGACTAAATCCAAACATGCAAGAAGTTGTTAAAAAAGAAATCGTGAAAATCTTGGATACCGGTATTATTTATCCAATTTCCGATAGTCCTTGGGTTAGTCCTATTCACTGTGTACCAAAGAAAGGTGTTACTACAGTTGTCACCAACGCAAATCAGATGAACTTGTCCTCAACAAGAACCTTTATGGGTTGTGCCGAGTATGCATCGATTATCGTAAACTCAATGAAGCAACCGCAAAAGATCATTTTCCTTTGTCATTATGCTCAAAATTTTAGAAAGCAACTCCCATGAAATAAATATTTCTGTTTCCTCGATGATTTTTCTGGATATTTTCAAATTCCTATCGATCCTATGGATCAAGAAAAAATAACATTCACATGTCCTTTCGGAACATACGCTTATAGGTGAATGCCTTTTGAGCTATGCAATGCCCCAGCTACATTCCAAAGATCATTTGGCATCTTCACGACATGATCGAAAATGCCTGTCAACATATCATGAACGATTCTCCGTCCTATTGGAGATCTCTTTCAACAATGCCCTAAACACCCTCGATAAAATGCTCCATGTTGTAAATTATCTCATCTTTCCTTAATTGGAGAATAAATTTCATCTTCATGCAAAGAAGGAATTGTGCTTGACACAAGGTGTCTAGCGCATGACTTAAAGTCGACAAAGCAAAAATCGACGTAATCTCAAAAACTTCCACCCCCTACTCAAATCAAAGGTGTTAAGAACATTCTAGGACATGAAGGTTTTTAAACCGACGTTCATTAAAGATTTCTCAAATAGCCTCGAACCTCTATCGAAGCTGCTTAAAAAGATACTCCGTATTGAATTCGAGCGATGAATGTCAATAAAGCATTCGAATTATAAAGAGAAACTCACTTGCTTCCTGTGATCGTAAGCCAAACTGGAACTGTGTTTAAACTTTATGTGGGAGCATTCAAGTGATATTTCGCAATTGGAGTTGTCTTAGGTCAAAAAGATGGTAAAAACACTTTCACCCATCTACTTGCAAAGCAAAACCTTTTAATCTCGCTCAAAAAAAATACACCGTAACCGAAAAAGAACTTATGGCTGTAGTTTTTGCATTCGGGAAATTTAGATCCTATCTTATTTTATCAAAAACTATTGTTTACACCGATCATTCAACTCTAAAGCATTTATTCAAAAAACAAGATGCTAAACCACGCCTTATCATAATGGATACACTCATAAAAGAATTTGAACATAAAAATCAAAGGAAGAAAAGGTACAGAAAATGTCGCACTGACCACTTTTCCTAAATTAAAATGAAGAAATAGTGATGACAGTGAAGTGGTGATAAACTTTCCTGAGATACCCTATGGAAATCAACATAAATATGAACCATGTTTGCAGTTTGCAAACAACTTGTATTGTTGATAATAATACCAAAGAGGGATGACGTACTCAACAAATAACAATCTTCTATAACCTTTTACACTACTTCTGGGAGGAACCCTACCTCTTTAAAGTATGTTATGACGGAATGATCAAACATTGTGTATCTGGACAAGAAACTCGAACAATTTTAGATCAATGTCACCACGAACCAACCGGTGGACATTATGGACCAAATTTAACCGCTAAAAAGGTCCTAGATTTAGGATTTTACTGGCCAAAAATCATAAAAGAAGCTCATACTCTAGTTTTCCTTTGCGAAGCAATCCAAAGACTGGAAATTATATCAAAACGGATAAGATGCCCTTAACCAACATTCAAGTATGTGAAGTTTTTGATATATGAGTATTGACTTTAGGAGCCAAATCCCAAATCGCATAAGTTTTTGATTACACATTCTGTTCCGCTGTTGATACGTATCAAAATGGGCCGAAGGCTCAAGTCATTACTAACCAATGATTGAGTGCCCGACTTTGTTGTTACTTTCCTAAAGAAACTAGATGTTTGTTTTGTAATGCCCAAAGAAGCCGTACATCACACGACCGATGTACCACTCTGGCAATCAGAAATAGATGGGGAAAGAAACCCTGAAAGATGATGAGTTGAGTAAAACAACGGCGGGGGCGTGGACGGCGGGGCGGGCTTCGCTAGCTGTTCGATCGATCGAGCCCGGAGCAGAGATGGAGGGTCAACAGTGGGGTCATCTTTCGCGCAACAGATAGACACAGTAATTAAGTATTGGCATCTGAACCATAGTAGCTCGAATTATAAATGCGATCTATGAATACAGAGATACTAACTAGTCTCTCATTCAAGAACTATATTTTCCACCCCAGATACCGTACTCATGATATTGCTGGTCTTCCGCAAGAGCGCGATAACTTAGACGCAATTATCATGTACGCTAGGCTGATTTTGGCTTTTTGGCACTCTTCAAAACACCTACCAGTATCACACCCTACAAACTCATATATGGAAAGAACTGCCACTTACCATTTGAAATTGAACACCGTGCATACTGGGCCTTAAAGAATTGTAATCCAGATCTCATCGTTGCTGGTGAAAAACGAATGTTTATGTTAAACGAATTAGATGAACTTAGACATCAAGCCTATGAAAACTCTCGATTATACAAAGCAAGAACAAAAGTCTGGCACGATAGAAAACTAAGAATGAGAAAAGAATTCAAACATGAAAACAAGGTTCTGATCTTTCACTCTAAGTATAAATTCAAACAGCCAAAACTCAGATCTCGTTGGCTAGGATCATACGTAGTAAAATATCAATATTCGTCTGGATATGTTGAACTCTATGGAAAAGATGGAAAAACATTTATTGTTAATGGCCATCGACTCTAACTATATCATGAAGAAGAAGATTATAATGACCAAAGGGAAGTAGCCACTCCCTTCTTTCCTAAAGAATAACTCACCAAGTTCGAGTCTAGGTAACAACTCTCTTAAAAAATTAAGCGCTTCTCGAGAGGCAACTCATGCTTCACTTAAGTGTGGAGGAGTCCTTCCTCCATTCTTCCATTCATATATTTTATTTATTTTCTAATATATAAAAAAACAACAAAAATATTTTCTTTTTGTGTGCTTTTGTGTATTTACTTTATGCAGGTAATATAGCTTGAAAATTTAGAAAATATACAATTCTGCTTAAAAAAAAACAAAAAAAAAAAAAAAAAAAAAAAAAAAAAAAAAAAAAATAAAAAAAAAAAAAAAAAAAAAAAAAAAAAAAAAAAAAAAAAAAGGATAGCTACTCGCGCAGCTATACTTTCTCTATCCCCGGGAAGGTACCGTTTTTCCCTTAATTTTCCCTATATTATCTCTAAATTATCCAGATATCACATTGAGAGGCAATGTTCAACTTAAGTGTGGAGGAGAGCCAAATAGGAAAAATTAATCATATCCCTCTACATTTTCCCTGCCAAAATTTTTACCAACTAATACTTTCAACAAAAATCTAAATATGCTTTCAAAAAAATTAAAAAATACTCTTAGTAAGGCAAATCCAACCGGATTGACACTATAGCTAGCACAACCCAATCCACTAAATTGTGAGAATTATAAGCCTTTAGAATATTCGGGTACCCACCTTTGGTACCCAATGTAATTGATGCCTTTAGCTTGTTCGAGTTAAGGAATGAGCAATCATATATATCTATTCCATCGTTATAGATGTGTATATGTGGTTTTATCGCCTTTTTGGAGCAATGATATTGGTTGATAATTATATTTGAGTGAGCCGGTATGTTAGAAGCTCTAGAACTTGTGCTTGATCATCATTTACTAGACCAAAGCCTGATTAACCACATGCTATGAATCCCGCAAGTTCTTGTTCTTGCAAGCACTCCCTTTAGTGCTAAGTTGCTAAAATACCTAAGTAAAGAAGTTAAAGTTGAAAGAAAAAGTCATGTGCCAAGCCTTAATTATTAATTATGGTTAAAAATGTGTAATATATATAGTATTTCAAAGAAATAAAGGCTTAAGTTCTGGCACATGAAGATTAGTATATGCTTCCGCTTCAGTATCAAGTTTCGCCCTTCGGTCAGGTTTATGTGTCAAGTAGAAGCCTATGGTAACTGTCTAGATTATGTCTGTGCAAATTGAGTGTTTTCACAAAAAAAATATATAAAACCCTATCTGAGTTAACTGAGTGAATAATAAATCAAACACATCTCCCTATGTGAGGTGCTTAGTTATATGTCAATGCCTGAAAAGTTATCTAAACCTGTAAACACTTATAAAATCCAAATTTTCTCTACGTCACGATAAATGATTTTATTTTCTCGCTTTAATTGCTTGAGGGCAAGAAAAAACTAAGTGTGGAGGGATTTTATAACGCCCAAATTATACATGTTTTTGGTGGCGTTATTTGTATATATTTAATCATTTCTCGTGAACTTTCGATACTTAATAACATTAAATATGTGCAGGTTCACTTGAAGATATCCCGAGCTCAAACACAACAAGATCAAGTACCTATACACATCGGGAACACAATATACAAGAAAAGATAAAGAATCAAGCCTAAAAGTGCAAATGTGCGCCGCACTTACCAATTGTGCGCCGAACATATCCTCAAAGTCATGGAAATAAAGACTTAGTCAAATTCATCATTAACACCACAAGTCTTTAAGCATTTCAGCATTTAAATGCTACTGTATTAATACCCCAAGTACGCTGCACAAGTTCCTTTGTGTGCCTAACTCTTCAATAACATGTATTTTCCTTGCATTAAATCACCAATACCCGTACAAAGTTTCTTTGTGCGCCGCCACTTTCACCCCCTCACTTGCCTATAAAAAGGACGAATTTCACACATTTCAATGTATCTCATACTTACAAACAACTAAGTATTCATCCTTCAATCATCCTTTCATCCATTCACCAAGCATTCTCCAAGCATAAACATCATATCCCTTTAAGAATCAAGATCAAATCACCAAGAACGACGAAGAACATACTAGTTTAGTAAAATAATGAAGTTTGTTATCAATCAAATATGTTATTAATCTCCTTAGGACCTTGAGAGCTAAATCTCTCATAACTACTCGGTGATGTTATGATAATAAATAAGTGTTTGGTATGATCGTGATCTCTTTAATCACAAGCTTATGTTGCAATCTTATTATAAATTATCTTATCAGTTTTTGCTCATTCAAAATCTTAGATTAAAAAATCATTATCGTTACTATGATGAAAAGACCCTTATGATCTATTGTGTTTTAAGATTTTCCTATGATCTTTAACGTTTGGTGTCGAGAAGATCCACTTTCGTCAAACTGATAAACAAAATAAGATTTGATATGGTTAGAAACGTGGATTATTTAGTGATCATATATGGTCTAGTTAACTTAATATAAGTCTTGAGTTAATCAAGTAATTTATGAAATGTTTTCCTGATGAGAAATCCTTTTTATAAGTTAAAAGGTTCCATCTTCGAGGTTCTTAATTCATTTCCGACACATATGAATTATTTTCAACTAAAGATCTAACAGAATCCAGTACGACCTACTATATGTATCACTAGTCACAGCTCAAGTATTTACAAATGGCTCACACACAAAGTCATAATTTCTTCTGATTATTGTAGTGTAGGAAAATAGCTGACTAGTAATCTCTGTGGATAGCGCTACGAGCTTCCAGCCTGGTCTTACCTAAAGATTATACTACCTCTGGGGGGTTTATACTTTTTACCCGTTTGATTCTCTATAATCGCGTCGGCGAAGTAGAGGGTGGTGTATGAATGGACAGATCGCAGTAATGAGTGGAGATTGTACAGAGTGAGAGATTGGAAACACGCAGACATGAGGACACAGGTCTCGACGTGAGATACTGCAACGTTAAGGATGTGTTAGTAAGTGAGTAAGACGAGTTAGACTCAGTATAGACGCGCCGCGCTGGCGATCGATGCTATGATCATAGAGATATTCTACTGAGTGTGGGGTGGCAGGCGTTATTGGGAACCTTTCGTTACCAATACTGAAAATAATGTAAAACCAAAATGTATAATCTATTTAAGTTCAAGGTATATTGTATAATGATGAACATTAGAAACTAACGAAAATGAATGTATCTTGAGCAATGTTTTGATAACTGGTTGTTTACAAATGTTTGAACTGTGCCGTTGCGAAGTCCTAGTTATTTAATCACCCTTTTTCTTTTTTGCTTCTGATGAAAGTTGTGGTAGTAAAGATCTTTTTGTTGTGGCTGGTTTTTCCTCTAGTGATTCTGAACTTGGTGTTTCATTTTTGTATGTAGCCATGGTTGTGACAATGGTTTGTGCTGCTACGTCAATTACGTCATGTGGTGGGGTTCCTGCAAGGATTACTATGTCAGTTATTGTTGTCGATATCCAAAGTTGTATAAAGTTCACAGCACACAAATCAATAATAATGTTTATGGATTAAGATACTATGAGTTAATAAAATACATCTAAATTATTAACCAAACACTAATGCGCTTAGCTGCTACCGTAGGCGTGAAAGTATCAGGAATGCTTTGAATGCATCTAAATTCAACTTAATAAAGTAATAAAGTGAAAGTTGCTACAAAAGTGAGAATGTACTAAGTTCAACAATGGCAAAGGATTACAAAATCAAGAATGTTAAATTCAACAATGTTAAAGTGCAAAAATGATCTAATTAAATTAGCTGTTATTCTGAACATAATTTTAATAATACATTCTTGATGTTGTATTAGCCGCCACTTTTTCCAAGGCAAGATACTATAAATTACACTATGTGTTGTTCAATGTGCTCTAGTCCAATGGTTAGTAAAAAAATTTGTCTTTATTTTTAACCAAACACTAATATACTTACATGCTATAACAGATGTGAAATTATCAAGGATGTTTTGAAAGCATCTAAATTCAACTCAATAAAGTACCTAGTATTGCTGGGTTTATGTAGGAAGTTGTTGCCGGTGGGAACACCTAGACAGTTTATCTCAGAGCGCCTTCTCAAATTTCCATTGGCATCAATGCATTGCCTATATGCCATTAGTATAACATGTTGGAATACTCTGTTGTGCTTGCTAGTGTTGAAAGAAGAAGCTATTTAAATCTGTGTCCAACCACTCCCTTTCGTTGCTATATAAATAGCCATTTTTCTTTCGATTTTTGTTCATACACTAGTTGGGCGTATCGGATCACATAAACGCTTACGGTTGTCACCGCCACTACTACCTCATGTGCTTAATCTTCAGCTTTTTAGTATGCCTATTCTTCCCTTGCTCTATGATATACAGATTGTGTTATCCCAAATACTTAATCGATAACACAACTAAATAAGCACACAATAAGCAATAAGCAATCCGAAATAAGAAAAAAGAAAAGTAAAAAGGGAAGCTAGAGAAAGAAAACAAAGAGAGAAAGATTAGATTAGAAAGAAACACATACAAATGTAACCAACACCCTCTCCATGTGTAGAGAGGGTCCTATTTATACCCTTACCCTCCAAGTTGGCATATGGGCTTCTATCTTGGGCTGAGCTTGGCTTGTCTTGGGATTTGAGCCCTAAACACGGACAATATCAGCTTAAAGTCCAAGCCCGTTAATCCCGACTAGCTTATTACATAACAACACTAATTACGACTAAGACGACCGATAACATTCTTGTTCCACTTATATAAAAATAAGGCTAACAATCTCCCCCAATGTTGGGGTCTTCTTTGATCTCCCTAACGTTGACGTTCTTGATGGAGGTTATCTTGATTTAACTTTATCTTCCCCAATGTTGAAGATATGACGTTCGAGCTTTACCTTCTTTGGTTTTGTCTTTGTCTTTTCTTGTTTGTAATGGCTTTGTTCATTCATGCTTTTGACGACCGATGACATTCTTTCGGTGTCATTTATGTGATTTTGATCTTGAGCCTTCATCTTTTGATTTTGGGTTCTTGAGATCTTTCATCTTGCATCATCTCCTTCTTGAATCATGTCTTGATTTTGAACTTTCTTGGTTCTAACTTGTGCTCTTGACCGAATAACTCATACTTATTGCATTTCTGTTTGACTCTATATGTAAACATTGGCGATAAAAATCTCCCCAAAATATGATTCGTGATTTTAACTTTGATTCTTTGAGGAGAAGTTTAGTTTCAACAATCTGATGCTGATAATGAATTGACTTTGAAAAGCTTGTGTATGAGCATGTCGGTGATGGAATCCGACTTAGTTTGGATTGGGGTTGCAACGAGCGACGTTTGTCCTGCATTTGTTTGTTCGTGTATAAACAGCAGATATGGATGAAATGTCTTTTTGTGTTTTTCGTCATTTTAGGTTGCTAATAACCACGGTTCACTACGTTTTATAGTTATAATACTATACTATGTTGATCAGAGGAAGATTCAAAGGAATCTTTCCTGATAGGGCCTTTCTAGCTTAAGAAGCATAAGATCTTCTACATACATGTTATTCGATTCACCCAAGCGCTTGCTTTGTTATCATTACCGGTACGTCTCAAAGCAGACAACAGGTAAAGAGTGAATCAGATTGTTACTATTTTATGAGTAAGTCGTTATTCATTTACTAGACCAAGAAAATTGATATACGTTATCACAAGCTTGATTTCATATTTATTCTTAGAAAAGTCATCTAACCGCAGAGCTGTTTGTGGTTGACTCTAGAAGGATTTCCATTTGTTCTGTGAATACTAAAGAGTTTCCAACTCTGAATGTTCTGGCAAAGATCTGCAAGGATAATGCGTAGGGACTCTTTGTACCTAAATGTTTTTTAAGGCTGACATACAGTGTTTACCATGGATTATGTCCTAATGAGATTTATAATGATGATCTCTCTTGGCTCTAGACTCGATTTGTGCACTTTGGTTTTAGTAATCGGAGGCTGGAGCAGACTGCCACCTCTTCAATATCAACAATCTCGGAGTGAGATATCGATAGATAACGTGTGTATCTCCATGACAAATAAGACAAGTTTCTTTTGAAAGAAACTCGAATGGCTGGGAAGGGTTGTGCATTGCATCACTGGGTCATGGACGACTTTCTTCAATATCAACAATCATGATTGTGATTTGATAGATTATGATTATTGACCCTGGGGTTTTTCTTTGCTAGAAGAGGTATGGAGGGCTGCTTTGTTTTCACCCTTCATCCATACTTTTCTTTTTCATTATTCAACCTCTTCAATGCTTACCAAGACGTCATCACTAACACCTTGTTGTGATTGTTCCAGTGTTAGCTCAATCTTAGTCGGCGTTATTCTCTTATTCTCATTCATTTCCAATCATACCTAAGGACTGCAATTTCTATGTATAGAATGTCCTTGGGTAGATCCCTCCGGTTCTGGTTGGATCATAGGACTTATACCTAACCTTAACTACCTTATGACTTCATCGACTTCGTGAGTTAATTGGTTGTGGGTATAGAGATCGAACCATAAAACCATTGATACAGACATTTTGAAATACCCCCTACACATGTGCACTGAGATTCAAAATTGTTTTGCACACGAAAGAAAGAGTTGCACTTAGAGTCTTAAAGATCACATTCTTTTATATCACATTTTAATCTCATTTTCTCCCGTTATTTAAAATAATAAATCTCTTAGTATTTAAAATATCAATTTATTAAAATTTATGACATGAAAAATTCTATGGGGAGAAAAATTATACCATGATATTGCATGAATTCATTTTTCTGATAGCTCCCCTTCAACATAGTATGTGGGATACCACTAACTTTTTAAAAAACTTGACGTTATAATAAAAAATGATATGACACCACAAATATGTTGAAGACGAAGTAAGATGTCTTGGTGAACAATGTATATTATTAATTGACATGTGATATACTACATTTTAATTTCACTTGAATGTTTTTGGATACATAAAATTGACATTTATGAGATGTACCCAAAATACATTAAAAGGCTTTGGTTTTAAAAGCTCCCCCTCAAAAATTGATTTACATAAATATGACATTTTGAGAAAAATTGATACCATAATTTTTAAACTTATTTGAGAAAGGGAGTGTTGAACACACAATTTTAATAAATACCACTTATTATGATATCACAAATTATATTGTGAACAATTGGACATGAAAAGTTCTTTTTGAAAAATTGTGTTCAACGGTTTTAAAAACACATAATGGAAGACTTCTTTTCTATTTGTAGAGTAAGTGCACTGAAGCGTACACTCCCCTATTACATTTGGTCCGAGTTATGCACTGAAATGTAATAAGTCATTGAGAAAAAAAATTAGAAATTACATGTTTTAAAAACTTTTGAACTCTTGCTTGAACTTCATTTACACACCCGTGTCAATGTTAATCGACATTTCTAGGTACGTAAATGTTATCGATTTCAAGAGACATGTCGAGAAGATTCTTTTTGGTATTTTTGAAAAAATTTTATTTTATATTTTGTTTTTCTAGATTTTATATTTTTGTATTTTCTTTTTTTTGATTTTATATTTTTGTATTTTTTTTTCAAAAATATTTATAAATCAAAATAAAAAGAAAAGTTAAAAATATTTACAAGTCAAAGTTTTCATCAGCAGTGACAGTTGTTGCTAGAGTTGAAGTGGATGAAATTGAATCTTGTTGTTGTCGACGTTTATCGGATGCATCGGCAGTAGTAACAGCGGAAGACTTTGAGACAACTAGATTTTCTCCATTGAAATATTCGTCGAACAAATGACCGAATAGACTTTCCAACTCTATCATTTACTTCATAACTATCATGTCTGTTGTAGGAACTTTTGTTGACATTGTGTTATGAGACTTGAACCGTTTTGTTCATACATCATTCTTTGACTTTAAGGATCGAGGCTTGAACTGATGTGTTCAAACGTCATTTGACATAAAGGTTCGAGGCTTGAACTGTTATGTTCAAACGTCATCAGACATTGAGGATTGAGGCTTTAACCGTGTTGTTCAAACGTCATTTCTATTTCATCATTTATGAATCTACTGTGACACTGGTTTCTGAGATATCAGCTTTTTCAGCAACCATACTCTGAGCTTTTCCTGCTTGACATAAAATGAAGTACCTGCACTGAAATCAATTCTTTGTTTCTGCTGACCAATGAGTGATGTATCTGCACTTAAATTCAGAGTTTGTTTGCATTCATGAATATTAGGGATATTAACATTTGAACCATGTGTGGGTTCATAGTCATCCTTGCCCGTGCAAGAGTCGAGTAACTTTCCTGTAGGAATCCACCTAAGACCAACAGTTTTGATAATTCTACCCGTGGGTTGCCACCTAAGACCAGATCTAGGAGACGTTTTCTCATACATAGCGGAAGACTTATTAGGAGAAAACCTATGTCTTGTAAAGATCTTCCTACCAGGTTTTTGAGTATGACTCTTTTGATCTATGGGTTTGTTACTGTTTCTGGTCTTATGGGATTGAATCTTAGCACGTGAATTTACTTCCTTCAAGAGTTTTGTTATAAAAGCATCATGATTTGCATTAAAGACATACTTATGACATCTAGAACAAACAAAGTGTTTGGAGTCGGAAAAAGGACTAGAATTCCTAGAGTGATCTACTAGTGGCACAACATTTAACGTTACACAACTACTCTTAGATACAAGCAAACTCCTAGTTGAGTGATTAGTGCTCCTAGGTTTTGGTTTGCTATCATCAGCGGTGCTTTGAAATCTAGCAGAAGGCATCACACTAGTTTTTGAGTTCCTATCTCTTTCTTGTACCTTTTTCCTAGCTTCATCTAGATAGTGACTATGAACCATGTCATTTGAACTAATCTTGGCATGTTCTTAGAACTATTCCTAGATGAGCTAGATGCAATCATATGATTAGGTTTTGCAAAAGCAGATTCTTTTCCCTTAGGCAAATAATGTTGAGTGACTGATTTTGACAAATCTTTTTTCACATCAACTTGGGAGGCAAACCGTGGTTTTGAAATTTTAGGTCTTTCAGATTTAATCGCATTCGGTTGTCTAACAACTGATTGGTCTCTGAGTGGTTGTAAAACCGGTTTCCCCAAGACTGATGTTTTTGCAAACTTAGCATCTACACTATTTCCTTTTAACTTTCTTAATTCATTTTTCAAAGCAGCAATTGCAAAAACCTTTTCTTGAATCTGAGCTTTTAAATTAGCATTATTAGCAAGCAAAGAAGTTGTCTGTTCTATAGTCTTGGATCTCGTTATTTTAATAGAATCATACAAATCTTTGTAACTCTTTTTCAAAGTCTCGTTTTCCTTAAGTAATGTAGCTACACTATGTTTCGATTCAATGTTGATTGTTTCAAAAGCATCAATTTCCTTTTTCATTTTGGCTTTATTACTTGCTTCATTTAAAATTTGACCATGTTGCCCTGATTTTAAAGCATGATTTTGATATTTAAGTTCAAGTGCAATACAATGTGCTTCTATTCTTGAAAAAACTTTTTGAAATTGGGCAACGGTCTTTTTGAGAAAAATATTTTCAAACTCGAGAGATTGGTTTGAAAATGCAGTTGTCTTGTTATCAATTGATGAATCAAGCAAAGGACTTGTAACTTGACATTGTTCAGCATCATGGTCAACCCTTCCTTCATTAGTGAATTCGGGTTGCTCAACATGTTGTTGTCTTGTAGCAAAGATATTACATTTTGCAGTCAACTGTACCTCAGCCATTGGCTCTTCATCATATATGGGTCTGATATCTGCATCGTTAGCATATGTATCATATCCTGACCTGCTGCTTGTATCATGCTTTCCAGATTTTGTCCCACTGCTTTCCGTGATAACCAAATCAGCATCCAATGCTTTTCCCAAATCAACCTTATTCTTTTGCGGTTACATTTGTCTTTTATTCACCCATCTATCATATTGTCTTTGATGACGTATTCTTTTAGCAACAGACTTCTTAACATTACTCATGTGTTGAAGTAATGTTTATCTGAATTGTTTAACTTCGATTCCAGTGTATTCAGCAAAATATTTGTCTGCCATTTGACTGTCATAATCCAAGGTGAACTGCGAATCAATGAACTTCTAAAACTGTCTGTTGATCACCCAAAAGGCTGTCATGGATTCATCTTTTTGAAATTCGTCTTTGTCCAGTTGGTTTTGTAGTTGATCTACGTTGAGAAGCATCGTACTTGTGAAAGTATCATCATCTTGATCAAAGAGTGACATGAATGCCCGCTTGAATCCATGTTCGATACGAGTGCCTTTTAAGTCTTCGTTAGAAAGAACTTAAACGTGTGAATAAAAAGAACGAAAATATGCCATGCATCCCTCTTTTGCTTTTGACATTTTGTATTTTATTGCATGCACGTCTTTTGTTTTTGAACACGAAGAAATCGTATATTTCGTTTCCATTTTATATGATTTGTTGTGAATGAATTACGAATCTTAAGTAGATGAAGTGATTTGTTATCTTAGAAGGAAAAAAAATTATTATTGACATTAAGGTACTTGATCTTAATTAACGATTATTAAAAACTTGAAATAAGGACTAACGGTGAAAACTATTATTTAACTAAAGGTGAACTTAATAAAACTTTGAAAAATAAAAACTAAAAGTAAAAATGTTTAAAAATAAGAGGTTTAAAATTTTTTAAAATCTAATGGTTAATATTGAAAAAAAAAATTAAGCTAAAATCAAAAGTGTAAATATATTTAAAAACTAAGGGCTACAAGTGAGAATGTTTGCTAATGAAGGGTTAAAAATGTAAAATAACTTGAACCTTTTATATTGAACCCTTTCAATAATTAGCTTTTGAACCCTTATAAGTATTTTGACCTTCCTAGTATTGAAACTAGTCAATTACGTACGTATGCATGAAAACTATATATGTCTTCTTCAACCTCTAGAAACACGTTTTAGGTTTTTTTTTGTTCTTCGTTTTTTATCTCGTTAAGTGATTATCAAACAAAAGTAAATATACTACGGTGATCTATGAAGGATAGTGATTCTAATGAGAATTAGTTTTACCGCGAACGACGAAACTCGAAACTGAAAAAAAACCCGAAAAGTGCACAAACTGCTACCAATTTTGGGCAAACTGCTGTCCCAGATTTAGCAAACCGTTGTTGAGAAGTTGTGAACAAACCGCTACCAAATTCTTTTTACCAAACCGCTGCCTATTTTTCAAACGGGCAGAGTTTGTTTAGATAAACCATGAAAATGAGTAAACCGCTGCAACCTGTCCTAAACCGCTGTCTATGCAAAATAACAAACCGTTGTATGAAGTTTGGGATCACAACCAAACCGCGAGCAGTACTTACTTTTGTTTACACAAACCGCTAAGGTTTTGTCTCGTTGCAATACAAATAAAAACACAGATCCAATTTTATAGGGGACGTGTTTTCTTGTCCTTTTTGTTTTTCTTTAAACCACGACTGAATAAGCTCAAAGAAGCTCAAAATAAGCAGTTTTTAGAAGTAAATAAGCTACCATAATCAATACCCTAATAAGCTACTTATAAGGTGTGACAAAAGGATTAGAGCTTTTTACTCGAAATAAGCCAAAACCTCAAAATTTTACCAAGACAAACAAGCCCAAATAAGCTTAACAAGGAGCTGTTTTACCACGTTTTAAGCTACAAATAAGATTTACCTAAAAGCTACACTAGATTTAGAAGTGAAAGTCTATAGCTTTTGAAAGAAAATAAGCTCGAATCAAAACCTAAGCCGTGACTTGATAAGCTTTGTAAATAAGATGAAATAAGTGTAAGGAAACATGTACACTTTTAATTAAAATAAATCAGATTTCAATTAATAAATAACTAACAGAAAATAAATAACATAAAAGAAAACATACCGAATAGGGTAGAAGCATAAGACAGACACTATAAACGATAAATGAAGAAAGCAGTAAAAGATCGTGGAACGAGGCACGTGTTGGACACGCTTCCCTTAAAATAGATTCGCCGTCTGTCTCCCAGGGTACAACGTTCAAAGCTGTTGTACAGCCGGACTAGACAACTTGCCTGAAAGATTACGGAAAAGCTGAGTGCTTCTGATCGAAAAGACTACTGGAAATCTTGTTAATAGAGCTTTTCCCTTATGTGTTTTTCGGTGTGTGTTGGAATGGTTGAGATTGCCATCTATTTATACACCTTCATATGCATATGGTGTAATAGTCCAATCAATGTCAATTAATAACTCATTAATTATCTGTTATAAACCTTTGAGTCAACTAATAACAGCCAATTAAATTGTCAATTGATGACCTATTAATTTACCGTTATAAACCTTTGACACAAATAATAACGGACAATTCAATCGTCAGTTACCAAATAAAACTCATAACCACTATCCTCCATTCCAACTACCCTTCTTTGAGACTCGATATCTCATTCACACTAACTTTATTTTGGACATATAATAGCTCGACCTGGCCTTACACTTAATAATTATTTTCACTAATAATTATCTATGTCGAAAGTTAGTGAAAACACATTTTCCACTAAATTTTTTCAACAATCCCCCACATGAATGGAAATCAGTCGAAAACAACCGAAATTTTCGGCGAAATTTTTGTGGTTGAGTCCTGCATAGGATAGGTAGATGTGACCCTTTGAACCTTCCCTTGTGAGATGCACTTAGCCTCCTAGATCTAAGTAGACGCGATGTCCTTGAACTCATCCTCTGTTTACGTAGACGACAATACACATTCACACACGACTCTCCCTGACCTTGTCAAGTCCTCATAGCCGTGCCCTTTATGGTCATGAGTACTAGCCTGGTTCTGCGAGAGCTCTTAGGAATTACGCCCCCCATAATTCCCTTCGAATCGACCTTGTACTTCTCTCTCACATAGGTGATTTCATACTGAATCATTAAAAACATATGTTTTGCGATTTCATCTTGAATCATTATGCTTTGTGATTTCTACCTAAATCACACAAGCCATATGTTTAACCTCTCAACAAGTCACATTTGTTATAGGAATGGACTAGGATGTTACAATTTAAGTAACACCCCCATATTGACGTGACTTTCCTCATATTTCTATGATTAAGTTGTCCTATTGAACCCATATCTTGGGATCTCCAGTCAACTGGGTTAGGTTTTTCTTCATAGAAACTCATTCCTTTAAGGGCTTTAGTCTCATTCCTTTAGACGACTCTCTAACTAACTCTCTGCTTAAGCCTTTCGTAAGCGGATACCGAGATTTTAATCCATTGACTTTACGGTATCAATTGTAGATAACTCTGTTTGAGAGTATTTGTCGCAAATCCAATCAACCGTCTATATGAATAAGTCCTCGACTTACCGTTTTACCATTGTGATTATGAGCTCCTGTCAAAATCTATGACCATGCACACTTATACACATGGCCGTTACCGGTTTACGCCATCTTGGTATGTCCTTTACGAATTAATCGTAAATATCCCGCATATTCTATAAATTTATCTTAAATGATAAATTCAGATTTCATCATAGATTTAGCTATCAGCGTCTGTTTGAAATACTGTCAATATTTCTAAGACATAGCTTCCACTTAGCGTAGCGTAAATACATTCGCTCTAATGGATCTAGATTCATATATATAAGAATCTTTATTTGCATTACTCTATCTTTTGATAGCAGCCAAATATCTTCCATAATGCAATCAGAGTACTCATGTAATAATTATTCAAATGGCCCCCACATCAATTACTAGTATATCTAATTAACCTCACTATAAGTTCTAAATCAGGTCAGACGCACGTCATTAAACACATAAGATGCCAAATATTCTTTGAGTATTCAAAATGGGCAACATCTTTAGATTAAAAGATGTCATTGAATTCTAGCTAGGCCGGAATCCCCCACATTGAACCTCTCAAGAATATTGTCCTTATAATATTTTTTGACTTTAAAACAAATATTGAAGTTCATGTCAATCTTGACTCAAACAGGTCATTAGTGTATTTGTTTATCTTCTTATCACTTCAAGTCTGATGCTACTTTTTCACCCGGTCAGTATATGGCGATTGTTGGTCTTTGTGTATATTTTGAGTGTTGTGTTGGAGATAATTCATTAAGTTCTAATCTGTGACAAAGCCAGCAACTTATATAATCATGTTCATTGCAAACAAAACCAACAACTAACTTCTATATGTTAGGTGTTAAAGTTCACGTATCTTATATATTCAAGTTTCTATACGAAAAAAAATATATATATTTTTTAAATAAATTGCAGAAATGGTCCCTGTCGTTTCCTGATTGCAGGTGGCCTCCCTGTGGGGAAACTTCTATTCCACTTTGTCCCTGACAGGGACCATTTTGTTCCGTCTACAATTTCAAAAAAGTAGGGATCATATGTACAATCTGAGCAAACCACATTATTAACTGTTATGTGCTACTTTTATCAAAATCATTATTAACTTATATATTTTCACTTTTCAGGTTTCTGATGAGGATCATGTATTCCTTAAACACAAGCCCGCAATGAGATAGTCAAATTATCATTTACATTTTGGTTAAATATGTTAACTTATATCAAAACCATTATTAATTAACTTATATATATTTATGTTCTATATTTTCAGGTTCCTGATGACTTGAGGATCATGTAACATCACTATTTTAACTATTGGTATATTTCTATATGCCTTATTTTTTACTCTTTTCATTTTTTCTTGCTATTTTTTCTTTTTGGGTGTTTGTTTCAGCTTATATGTGGGCTTATGAGGTTATTTGATTTCGGCTTATATAACATAAGCCCAATTTTATGGCTTATATCGAGACTTGTGGGCTTATATAAGTTTATAATATCATAATATCATAATAAACTTACATAAGACCACAAGTCTCGATATAAGCCGGAAAATTAGGGCTTATGTTATGTAAGCTGAAATCAAATAAGCTTATAAGCCCACATATAAGCCGAAACAAACACCCCCTTAGCAAGAGTGTTTATATTAGCTTATTAAACTAGATAAGCTCGTCTCTTTAGGGCTTTTATGCTTACTAACTTGAGTTTATGGCTTATTTTTGGCTAGAAGCTCAACTTAATAATTGTTTAGAGGTGTTTATTGGCCTTTTCAAAAAATTTGAAGCTGTATTACTCTTTGGTTTAACCATCTTGATATGTCACTGCATTATAGAAAGGTTATTCAAAAATTTGTAACTTGTGTCAAAGATTAGCTTGTTAAATCGGTTAAACTTGTAACTTTGGAATGTCTAAGCTTATCAACTTGAGTTTATGGCTTATTGTTGGCTATAAGCTAGCTCTAAGGTGAAAAGCTTACAACTGTTTGATGTTTCTTGCAAGTTACAAACTCTGATTATTTAAAAAAAAAGTTTAAGGTCATGTAAGAAGGTGTTTAAGTTAGGTTATTAAACTGGATAAGCTCCTTGTTTGGGACTCACGAACTTATTTATTTCACCTTATGAGCCAATTTAATAAGTTGATAAGCCAATAAGCTAATGCAAACACCCTAACTAGGATTTTTTTGGATTGAAAGTCAGCTGATATATGAGAGAGAATTTGGATTAGTTTTTTGTGTTAGATAAATTGATGAACTACCTTGTTTGGGGCTCATAAGCTTATGGCTTGTTTAGTTTATTTGTCTCAATTACACACCCGAAAACACTAAGTAGAAAGACTTATGCAAAAGTACGGTGTGAGTGAAGAATTGAGGCATTTCTTTAATTGGTTCATCCAATGCCATCAACCAAATATGTTTATTTGATCTTCACCTAAAAAGTTAATAAAAATGTTTTATTAAATGGATGCTATGGAGTTGTATGCATGCTTCTCCATACATAATTTTGATTCACATATCAAAAATGAATACCCTTTAAAACTTTAAGTCTAATGCCATCTAATAATGGACACTTGAAATTATGATTAATCAAGTGAGACCTTGGACTCTATCGTAATGGAAAGAAACCTATCGTGAGTGAGTGCGATTCTCACTTGAATGTGTTTACGTATTTAGATTAGAATGACTTTAATTGATTACTTAGTGAATCTAGAAAACTCAAGGCATTAAGAAAGGATGAAACATTTTTTTACAATGCAAACAAGTTTGGCAATGTAAATCCCATATATAACTAGAAATAGAAAAATGATTGTCAATTAAGTTCGACAAGTTACCAGGTTGAATACATTCATCACTAGCTGATCAACTGATGTGATGGGTTTATGTCAATTGGTTCTAGTTTTCAAGGAATACTAGGTAAAAAGTATATCACCCTGGGTATATTTTATTTTCTGAAAATGGTATATCGAAAATACTAATGATTTTTTTTGAACTTATTTCTGTAGAAATGGCTCATTCCGACAATAACGCTTTAAGTTCTGCGTTCAAAACTTTCTTTGAACGAGAAAAACTGACTGGCGAAAATTTCAATGAGATGTGGCATCGTCTCTAAGAATTGTCTTGAGAGTGAGCTGATACTTATGTAATATTTGTAAAAGCCTTGTCCTGATCAACCCCCGAGACTGCAACAGCTGAAGAAAAGGCACAAGGAAAGCATAATATAAAAAAGCACTTTGAAGTGGCTTGAAATATGCTTGAAAAAATGTCACTGCTCTGGCAAAGGCAGTTTGAAAATTATCCACCCCAAAACATGCTGGCTGAACTTCGAAAAATGTTTGAGAAACCTCCTGCTGTAGAGATCTACGATCTGGTAGATACTCTACATAGTTGCAAACAGGCCCCTGGTAAATCTGTAAGTGAACATGTATTGGAAATGAAAGGGCTCATGGACCAATTACATACACTTGGGAAACCATACGACAATGATATGTCAGTTAACTTAATCAACATGTCCCTTAACAAGGATTTCGGTAGATTTAGTTAAGAAACGTTCAATATGCATTGCGTGGGGAAGACAGTGAGTGATTTACACGCATTGCTCATTGACTATGAAAAGGGTTTGAAGGACAAGGTCACCCCTACTCCTCAAGTATTCTCAATACAAAAGGGTAGGGATAACAAGTCAAAACCGCAAGGAAACAAGCAGAAAAAAGGGAAGGGTAAGGCTGATAAGAACAAGCAGTTGCCTTCTCAACCAAAGCCTAATCCCAAGAAGAGAAAGGAAAATCCTAATAAGGATCAAGCTTGTCACCACTGCCACATGACTGGGCATTGGAAGAGGAACTGCCCTCTTTATCTCGAAGAGTTGCGAGCAAATAAGAAGAAGTCTGAGCATAGTGCTGCAGGTTCAGGTAATTTATTTGCAATTGAATTATTCAATCTAACACACAAATTCACTTCTTGTTATATGATACGGGAATGCGGTATTCATGTTGTAATACTGCTGCAGGGATTAATGCTGAAAGGAAACTAGCTTATGGGGATCAATATCTGCATATGGGCAATGGAGCACAAGCAGTTGTTGAAGCCATAGGAACGTTTGATTTAGTTTTACCTTCTGGTTTAGTACTGAAATTAAACAATTGTTACTTTGCACCTTCTATTGTTAGAGGTGTTGTTTCCTTTTCATGTTTGTTGGATCTTGGTTTTAAACATACTGTTGCTAGTAATGGAATTTCTGTTTCTTTAAATGGTGTATTCTATTTTAGTGCTATTTCTGTGAATGGTGTGTTTGAAATTGACATGAATAAAAATGTCACCAAGAATAATAATTCTGTCTTTAGCATCAATAAGAAGAGAAAGTTAGACTTGGATTCTTCTTATCTTTGGCACTGTAGACTTGCCCATATTGGCAAGACTCGCATGCAAAAGCCTTCCAACGTGAAGCGGCTTTGGAAAGTATCAATGATGAACCAATTGATAAATGCGAATCTTGAATTTTCTGGGAAGATGACAAAGAAACCTTTTAATAGCAATATTGAAAGAGCTACAGATCTACTTGGTCTAATTCATACTGATGTGTGTGGACCACTTAGACATGTGTCAAGGAAAGGTGCTAGCTACTTCTTAACCTTTACGGATGATTTCAGTCGTTATGGATATGTTTATTTGCTTAAACATAAACATGAGGTATTTGAAACATTTAAGGTTTTCAAAGCAGAAGTAGAACTGCAACTAGGAAAGAAGATTAAAGCTCTTCGATCCGATAGAGGTGGTGAATATTTTACGCCAAGATTTTAAAGATTATCTAAGTTGAGGAACGGAAAAGTTCAAGAATCCTACTTCACCATATACACCACAACAAAATGGGTATCTGAAAGAGAAATCGTACACTACTAGATATGGTACGATCTATGTTTAATCTTACTACTCTACCGTTATCCTTTTGGGATTATGCCTTAGAATCTGCTGTGCGTATTCTTAATATGGTTCCCACTAAGAAGGTTGATAAGACACCATATGAAATATGGCATGGCAAAGTGCCGAATATGTCTTATTTAAAGGTCTGGGTGTGAGGCGTATGTGAAACGTGACTCAGCTGATAAACTCAAACAGAGATCTGTCAAGTGTATCTTTGTAGGATACCCTAAGGAAACTATGGGTTACTACTTTTATTTTCCACCTGAAAACAAAGTAATTGTTGCAAGGTATGGAGAATTATTTTCCTTGACAAGAGATCTCATATCTCAAGAAATCAGTGGAGAGATTGTTGATCTGGAAGATGATCATATAGTGATACATTACCTTCTGGAAAAACACTAGCGATGATCCAGTAAGCTGAAAGTCTGGTCCCCCACCGAATTAATTCCTGTCCGTAGGTCTGAAAGGCCTAAAAATGCACCCAACCGTCTCTTTCTAAACATGGAGGTTAGGATGTCTGAAGTAGGGATCTTTGAGAACAGCTAATTACGAGCTGCGTATGATTGACCCTGATAAGGTTTTTATGGCAAGGAGCAATGGATGAGGAAATGAAATCCATGAAAGTCAATAAAGTCTGGATTGTAGTAGACCGCCCTCCTAATGCCAAGGTAGTTAGGAGTAAGTGGCTTATACAAGAAGAAGACTGACATGGATGGTAAAGTACACACCTATAAAGCTCGTCTGGTGGCTGAAAGCTGCACTCCAACCTATGGTGATTGACTACGAGGAGACCGTTTCTCCAGTATACAACATTAGAGCTATTAGGAAATTCGTCAAAGCCATTCTCATACTATGATTAGATATTTTGGCAAATGATTTTAAAACTAGCCTTCTTGAATTGTCGCTTAGATGAGGAATCTATATGGAAGCAACCTGAAGAGGTATGTGAACCAAATTATCCAAGACGGTTGTATAGCAAACTTCAAAGGGCCATTATAAGTTTTGAAGCAATCATCACGTCAATGGAATAAACGATTGATTGAAGAAATCAAAAGGCTTGGATTTTATTCAAAACCGTTGATGAGCCATGTGTATATCGCAAAGCTAGTGTGAGTGATGTAGAATCTAATCCTATATTCGACGACGATTTTGATTATGGGAAATAACATTCCAAATCTTAATGAATTAAGGCCTATCTTGGTAAAAAAATTTTTTCTGTGAGGATTTAGAGAAGCTGCATACATTCTGGGAATTAAGATATATAGAGATAGATCTCTGCGGTTGATTGGACTTAACCAAAGTGCTTACATCGATAAGATATTGAAGAAATTCAATATGCAAAACTCTAAGAAAGGTTTTATACCGATGGAAGTCAAACATGATTTGAGTAATGAAATCGTGTGCTCATCAGATAGGAAAAAGCTTACATGAAAAAGGGAACCTTATGAATCGGCTGTAGGATCTATCATGTTGCTGTAAGGTGCACAAGGCCAGATGTGGCATTTGCTCAAAACTTGGTCAGTCGGTATCAACAGAATCCGGGGAAGCTCCACTGGGTTGCTGTTAAACATATTCTAAAGTATCTGAGGAATACGAAAGATATGTTTTTAGTATATGGCGGAAATCCAGATACAGAACTTGATGTTACAGGTTTCTGTGATGCGTCCTGCAATGCGATAAAGATGATCAAGTCTCAGACGGGTTATTTCCTTTGTTGTCACTGGAGAAGCATTAGACGGGAGAGCAAGAAGCAGACTATCCAATGCGATGCATGCGACACAATCTGAGTACATGGCGCGTCAGAAGCTGCAATGGAAGCAGTTTAGGGACTAGAAGTTTGTTGAAGACTTGGAGTGATGCCTTCAATATGTAAACCTATTAATATGATTGTGACAATTCGCTGCAATCATATTCTCCCAAAAAATGAACCTGGAGTCCATGAAAGGCGCCAGAAATTTTCTGCGAGATATCACTATGTTCGAGAACAATCGAGAGTGGAGAAACAGTTAATAAAAGTTCACACATATAAAAACTAGCTTATCGCTTTTAACTAAAGCTTTACCTATAGGAAAATTTAGTGAACCTGCATGGAATATGACATCGATTAGTGCTAGTAGTTTCATGCATATCCTGTGATTAGTATTTGGATAAAGGATCGTATAACATTATTATTTGATAAAAAAAATGATGGATTTTGTTTATTTTGTTAATTAATTTTGTATCCTATTTTACATTTTTTAGATCCATGAATATTAAATTTATTCTAAATGCCGTTGTCCGTTTAATAATATAGAGAATATTAATAAATCAAGACAAATTGACATGTATGGTTCGGGGTATACATGGAAAGTATATTGATGTGATTAGCTACCAAATTAAATGATATTCGATGAATTGAATATAGGCAAACTTATCCCAACTATGTGATTTTACTTTCTTATCTTGTCATTAAATGTAAATCATAAATAGTTATCCTCAGAACACGAGATACCATGAAACTGTCAGAGAACTAGTGCTTTTCTGTAAAGCAATTTACGCTATAGCGTAACCTGTAGCGCTATACGAAATGTTTTCAGAAAGCACAATAATAAGGTAAATAGAATAAGCTAGAAAATAGAGAAAGGAGACTTGGAAGATTAGATTAGAGAGAGAAAGTGAGTGGGATGATAACACACATACAAGTGAAGCAAATGTAACATACACCATCTCCATGTGTGAAGATGGTCCTATTTATACCCTTAGTTTTCTAGTTGGCGGGCTTCTATCTTGGGCCGGGCTTGGCTTGTCTTGGGCTTTGAGCCCAAAACACAGACAATATTAGCTTAAAGTCCAAGCCCGTTAATCCCGAATAGCCTATTACATAACAACACTAATTACGACTAAGACGGCCGATAACATTCTTGTTTGACTTATATAAAAATAAGGCTAACATTGCTTATTGACAAAAAACGACGACTTCTCACTCCTATTCTTCACCATGTCTAAGATAAGCCTTATAAGTTGTACCTACTACTCCTTTTCCCCAGCACCTCAGCAGTAGCTCTCAACAAATCATCCAACAAAAAACCACAATCGCCAAAAAACACCAACTCATCACCATTCTTGACCCGACCCGAATACACTTTATCTGACCCTGTATTCTCACCTGCCATAATATGATCGGGACTCGTAAAACTAAACTTAACCGGTGTAGACTATGTCATTTAGGCTCCATCTTGTACGACTGTTTGATTCGAACTTCTAGTTTTACTAAGCTTTCTAGACATAATAAAATTCACTCCAATGATCAAAACCAACCCGAAAACAACCCCAATCACAATACCAGCAATCGCTCCACCCAAAAGCTTACCATCATCTGATCCATCCTCACATAAACTCAAAGGAGGCCCACGTAAGTCATTCCCAACGAAAGAATTGGTGGGAAACGGGCTACACTATTACGTATCCTACCACTTAATCTATTCATGGACACGTTCAAATACGTTAATTTCCTTAAATCACCAAAATCTGGCAAGAAAACACCTGATAAATTGTTACCTGAAATATCCAACCGGACTAAATTCCTAAGCCTATATAAACTGGTAAGAATATCCCCTGAAAACATATTATCTTGCAAATTAACAACCCTTAACTTAGTACACAACTCCAATCTTGCAAATTAACAACCCTTAACTCAGTACACAACTCCAAATCTGATGGGACCACACCTGAGAGACGGTTGCGACGCAAGCTCAGGGTTCTCAGTTGAGTCAAGTTCCACTCATGCTTAAAACTCTGCAAAAAATATCAGCAATTCAGCATATATAATCAAAGTTCAAAGAGCCTGATGTATGTATAAATTATAGCAAATGTGCTACTCATCACCTGTATTAACTCAACCTCGTGGTATCGGCATTGTTGTTGATCTCAGTAATGAAAGCGCAAATGCCATCCAACGGGTTGTTTAAAATTATCTACGTCCAGGGGACCCCGTCATTCTCCTACGTACACATATGTGACAGAACGTTAGAAATTAAAGATAACATTGAAAATTCTAGATTTCAGGCAAAGAGTATAGTTTAAACTCAAGCAAACAAAGTTAAATTAATAAAATTAAATGTCAAGTCAATTAAAATATAAAATAAACCTCAGATAAATCCGTAATTATCAAGTGAAACATAGTTTCACCAAGTGGTTCTCCCTGTAAAACAGGGTCTTGGATTCACTGCACCTCATACAGTTGGATTGATTCGTCATAGGCAATTGAATTTCCAAAACAAATCTAAGTTAAAAAATATGATAAGTATAAGCTCAAGTAAAATAACATCTCTATCAATCATGAATTTTCAGAAGCAGAACTGGCTTAAAGTTGTGTAATTTAATCATCATAGTTATAAGATAAAAAACATAATAACACATCAAAGTTGTTCTCCCTGTTAAACAAATCAAGCACTGCTTCTATGGTTCTATAAACACTAAACTTGGGGTAGAAAAAGTACCATGTTTAATGAAATAAGCGAAAATATTGTTGTGCTCTTATTAACTTCACTTAGATTCTTAGAGTAGACACCAACATGGTGCCTATCTCATATCTAAAAATAGATTGAATAAACTTTTAGCAGCTAGTCAGAGATGAAAATTGGTTCTAAGTTTAGAAACCATACTAAATGTGGATGAACAATCAAAACTCCATGTTCTACGTTGTTAAAACTATACATGGAATTCATATTCAATAACATCTTACCTTCCCGTTATATCCCATTCCCTCCAAGGAACAACGACTTGGAGATCAAAGTCTTGTAGCTTTCCTGATCATTTTCCTTTCGTTTGCATCCGTGGGCAACGACATCTGCTCCAGCTCCTTTAGCTACATCAACCATCACTTGTTATATATTTTTTAAAAAATGGAAAGAATTATGTAGTGTTATCTCTATCATACCAAAGAAAAAGTGTATATTTTTATGCTCACAACTTGAGAGAACATTTTATTTAACTATTTAGACAACCTTATGAACATTTAAATGGCACAAATTAAACATTCATGAATCACATAACGAAATATAGACAAAATCCCACTAACCTTGAGACGCATCACAACTCGGCCCCACAATGAGGGAAAAGCACAAACTTCGTGTTGCATACTAATTGCCTTGTATACTAATTTACCTCAAAATAAAGCAGTATGATTTCCTTTATTTTAACACTCTACTTAGTGGATAATTCATCTTAAACAAAGAAACCATTTCTTCAGTTTTAAAAGTATTGAAGTCATTGATATAGACTCACTTGATTCTTACTGTTCACTTGTTTTTTTATTCTATTTCATTAGCATTTAGGTCCCTGGCGATGTCTATACACTATACATAGGCTTACTTAATTATTAGTTTTCACATTTATTTTTCTGCTTCATTACACTTTCTCATAGATTTTACTTCAGTTCATGGGGTATAGGTTATTCGTTCATACTGGTTATTATTCAATATATTGTTAAAATCAACAAACATCAATTCACAAAACTTTACCTCATAAAAACTATAAAAGTGACTATTTGTGCAGTATTCTATAATTATTTGGACAACACGTAGAATCTGAGAAACAACCTCTCTCGGGAACGGAGGAACATGCTCCAAGAAATCATCCTCAAGCTACAAATACTTCTTTGGTTTTATGTATTTCTCAAAGTACGTATCAAAATGGTTAAATAGATCAAGCCAATGATGGAAGTCCCCTTGCATCAACAATCGGAATCATCAATTATGATGTAAAGAAAATTATGCAATAGTCGTTATATAATATATTTTATATGTACCTTCTCGAATTCCCAAACGAAACTTTTCAGGGGTTCCTGAATCTTTTCGAGAGGTGTAGCAACTACACCATCGATGAATGATTTAATTCTGAGAGGCTGAAAGAAAACCAAAATAAATCATAATATATTTCACCGCAATCTTAACGAATCAAACTTTACAAAGTCATATATCAATAATGTAACACGAATCTAACCACCACGAAGGGGGTTAGGCACTCTAAAGGTATGTCTTGGGTACACATATTAGGGGTGGCCACGAAAAGGGTTAAAGACTCGCCCTTCCAAAGTAACCTAACAGGG
>BQNB010053711.1:3022-39868 GCA_026074375.1 Tanacetum coccineum
AAAGAGTTAGGATTCGGACCATAAGCGATTGGCTCTCCAAAACAGCATATAGAACAAACTTTATTCATATGATTTCTTCGACACCACACTTATATAACACAAATAAGCTTAATTAAAGAAAATTGACCAAAAGATTAAGCTAGAAAAAGGAAATGAAACTGGTAGTTTAAACTATTTTTTTGGGTCTTTTTTAGACACTTTTGAAGACAAAGTTTTAGCTTAAATCCTAGACTCAATAAGCAAAGTGAAAAGCTAGAAATTAAAAACAGATGAAGATCATGACTTATTAAACACCTACAAACTGAAATTAAGCTAAATCATACACTTAAAAAGCTAAAATCCTAGGCTCAATCAAACTGCATTCACTTATGACTTTTTGAGCTAAAATAAACTTTTCTAAGACTCTAAAATGACTCATAGCAAGCTATAAACGTAAAAGAGATGAGTATTGATACCAACTAAACTCATATGGACATAAAAATACTACCCCTTAAACATTATAATTTGAATCCAAGAATCAAACAGTAAAGAACAATTTAGGCATTAACAGATTTGAGCTCTTGACAAAACTACTTCAAAACTAAGCAAGACTTGATTCTAGCTTATGAGAACTTCCATTAAGACCTTAAGTGAGCTTATTAAATATGGCTTAATGACAAAAAGTGACACAAATAGTTTTCATAAGGTAAAACCTGCTTGTGCCAAACACCCCTTTAAAAACATAAAACTACTTTTAAGCTAGAAACAGTTAATGAAACGCTATAAACTAGATCAAATAAGTAACATTAATTCATAATAAGCAATTTTAAAGCAGAATAAGCACAATTTAGCAAGATAATAAGCAAAATAGAATTTTAAGCTAAAAAGTAAACAATGAACATACCTTTTCCCTAAGCTCTAAACAAGGGCTCAAATGCTCAGAGAGCTTTTCTACAAGCTCTAGCTTTTGAAAATAAGCTAGTAACAGCCTAATAAGGCCGTCCCTTTTTGGCTTATCATCCCTTATTAAGCAATCCACAATAAGCAAAGGATGAGTGAATTAATGACCAGAAAACTCAGTTAAGCTTATGAGAAAACTTAACTGAGTAATACTAGCTTATGAGAGCTTATTAACTTCTTAAAACATGATTAAGTAAAAATGCATTTAAGTAAAACAGAATTTAAAAGACAATATTGTAGAAACTTGGATTTTATTAAAACTTGAAAAATTACATTACAACTTGAAAGGAAATTACATTAAGCATTAAAACAAGCAGAAAATGAGTTGAAAATTACAAATTAAGCTAGATTAAACTACTCCTACCCTACTCCTACTCCTAGATGCCCCTTCTCTGTGTGATTTGCCCTGCTATTTATAGTGGATGAGTGAAGCTTCTAGGTCCATGAGACGCTCCCCACTGCATACATCTTAGCCCTTGATTCCTCATCCATCTATCTGAGCCCTTGATATCTTTCCACGCATCATTGGCCAATGAGGGGACTTAGGATCACCAACGTGGCATAAGTGGTGTCAGACGTTGTCAGGGCTTAGCCTTCTAGAAACTCATAGACGCGTGTGTGGGTGAGTGAGTTTTTACCTTATGTTAATTGTGAGTGAAAATGGGGTGGAGGGAAAACGTGAAGAAGATATACAGTAATTGCTTTAACTGTGTGTTGACCCCCTCAGTTATAAGTTTGTTTTGACATAGGCCAGGAGCTTGGGCTTTGACTTGTTATATGGGTCAGGAAGTGGATTTTGGACTTGGATTTTAAATTTTGTAAATGAGTTATTGTGCTTAGGGTTTAATAAGTATAATATCTTAATGGGCTGACCCGGCCCATTAAAATGGTATACGCCTTCAGCTTTGATTTTTCGCGCTCATTCTATTCCCGTGCTTGGTTTTGTTTGTTTTGCTTCGTTTTTGTCCTTTTATGTAATATCCGTTACCTGCAAGACACAATTCACAAAACAAACGAATACAATGCATTTTTCTGTATTTATTAGTCATTATTGGTCTTTTTAGCTCGTTTTATTAGGTAAAAGGTATGTGTATTTAAGCACATACCAAAATCCTCCATACTAAGCTATTGTCGTGTCCTCACGCAATGTCATAAGTTCAAGCTTAGAAAACCAACAATTTCAACCCCCTTAGACTAATTACCTCGAAAAGTAGCAAAGAGTTCATCTAAGGAGATTGAGAAATCACTAGTTTTGAAAAGCTCCCTGTTTGACCATTTTTATGCATTCATTATTATATATCATAACTTCACGGAAGAAGAAACACTAAAAGGATAAATTCATCGTCCTTGATTTTTCACCCACCCCAAACCAAGCTTAAAAACGAAGTCATTGTTAAATACAAGTTAAGATGCTAACACTACTCATAAATGCTAATTGTGGATGCATAGCTACTTTTCGCTCCCTTATTTCCTAAATCCTCTAAAGATTTTATTCTTATTATTGGTGACAAATAAATTAATGTCTTATTCATATAAAGTAAACCTGGTTTAGACCACAATTAGTTTGAAATCCTTTCCTAAAGAGACGATATGGTGAGAATAATGTCCACATTAAGGTTCTAATTTCGCATGATTTATAGGTTATCTTATTTAGATAACCCCGAAGTCGAAATTTGGCTTTATTATTGTTATTATTGCAACATTATTAAACCTCGGTCCTTTAGAAGACTGCAACATCGGTTGTGAGCCGGCAAGATGCAGTAAACTTTTATCAGCCCACAATTTTATTATTATTATTATTATTACCTCCACCCTTTAAACGACTACCACATTGGTTGTGAGCCGGAAAGAGGTAGTGGTCTTATTTCGGCTTCGGTTTATTACATAACTTATTATCATTAGCCAAATTTTACAGATTTTACTAATCTTACTATGGGCTTTCATTTAAAGACTGTGCCACATCGGTTGTGAGCGGCAAGCGACACTAACTTTTCAGCCCCACAGTTTTTTATTATAATTAATATTACCACTCAAACCCTTTAAAACAAACCACATCGTTAGTGAGGCAGTGCAAGAGGTAGTGGTCTTATTTCGTCTTCGGTTTATTATATAACTATTATTATTATAGCCAAATTTCAAGTCCTGTGGTCTTTTAACTACCTAGATAATGGTAGCGATCCGTCAGGAATCGGTAGCTTATTTCCCCATAACACTGACAAAACCTCAATGTGTACCTTACTTTCACCAGAAGGAATCTCTACGAAGGGATTTAAACTAAGAATCGCAAAAACCTAAAGTAACTTTATTTATTAACAATTATATAAAGTTTATTAAGCTGATGGGAGCAAAAGCCACAATTAACTTCTATGAGCTCTAAAGAGATTCAACTACTCTATGTTTAGCATCTAACTTATATAAAACTCTATCATTTCTCGTTTTTCTCAAATTTAAAATCTTTAATAAAAAGATCCGCGAATGCTTAGTCAATAAAAATAAGCTTTGCATATTTAAAGTCTATCATGGAAACTTGCAAACTCTTGGTTTTTTCAAACTAGAATTCGATTTTAAAGCTTTTTGTATAAAAGACTAGCAAAAGATTAAATTTATATAAGTTAAGGGGCAAGCTAGAGCGCAACATGCTCGATCAAGTCAAAATTTATTCCTTAAAAAGACAAAACTACGTGTCTAAACACTTATTCTATTTTTGAAAAAAAATTTAATTTTGGCATATTTTTGCTATTTTTTGTGGAAAAACGGGGTTACGTGAAGACAAGGCAAATGCAAGTAAGATCAAATCAAAAGATCCCCCCATACTAGAACTACACATTGTCCTCAATGTTAAGACTATCACCCCCATAAATACGACATTTCAAGGCAAAATCAAATATTAAGTAAGTAAAGCGTTCCTTACGCAAATCTAAAGCCAATTAATTAGATAAACTTAATCAATAAGATCAAAGATATCGGATTCCCATATATAAGCAGCATGGATTGAAATCGAGTAAACGAATGAGAAACCAACAGCACAGAGAGCCATCATAATCTGGACCAATCCTGGACATAAAACACAAAACACGAAACACGAGAAAGGAAGAGGCGAGCCTCCTCACATAATAATAACACACTTATTTGTAATAATTATACTAATATATTACTAACTAAGGATAAGCATGAGTTTTGCCGACCACAGCGAAGCGCTTGTTTTTATGCGAGTCTCTAGCTTGACTCTCCCTATATCATCGTGATATTATGGTTAAAACAAGTGGGATAGCAAACTTCCTTCGGACTTTTATATGCCACCGGTTTTAGAGAAGACAAATGAAAAGCGAAGATAATTGGGTGATAAGTGTAAAATACACATATCTGTTTATACCAAAAATGACCCTAAATGACCCAAAACAGACTTTAAATGCCAAAAATATGCTTGTTTTGTGCTATGTGTATGCAGGTACCAGATATTATGCAAATGGTCTTAAATCAAGCCGGAAAAGACAAAACTGAGCACGGAATTGATCAAGATGGAATTCTATAAAGCCGGAGACGGACAAAGTGCTAAGAGCCGGGATTTATCAAGTTAAAGTCAACAAAAGTCAACCAAAGTCAACCTCATGGTCAAACTTGGTCAACTATGAAGACATAACCATCAAAATCTCAAAAATACCCCTTGTTGTTAAATAAATTCAAAACAAGCCCCAAACTTAATTACCATCCGTTAGTCCTTTGTTAACAAGGGACTAACGATCGTTAGCCTTTATTAATAACCAAATCCAAACCGGCCCATCACCACCTTGCCCAGCCCAAAACCATACCCGGTCAAACCCTTTTAACTCCAGTCAACTCCAAACAGTAAAAACCAAACGGTTTTTACCGAATTTTCCCGCCCCTTTACTCTCACTATTCACCCTTCTCCCTCACCGAATTCCCTATACAAACCCTCAACCTCACAAATTTGTACACGCCCACAAATCCCACGCTCTTCTAGAAGCCTGCCCGGCGTGTTCAGAGAAATGATACCTGGCAAATTCCCCTATCCCAGGCCTTTCCTATTGGTTATTGATGCGTGGAGGCTAAATCGAAGGCTGAGATCGATTCAAAGTAACACAAGGAGGATTAGAGGGCTGAGATTAGACACCCCGAGCTCCTCACAGAGAAAGCACAAGTCCCAAAGGCCTATGCATCCTCATTCGGCTATAAATAGGAGGTTTTTCTCACAAATTGGTGTGTAATTTTTAGAGAGTAATTTTTAGATAACATTTAGCTTATGTAATTTCAGTTTATTCATATTGTACTCAACTTGTTTTATCAATGAAATATTGTTTCACTTAAATCGTGCTTTTAATTCCATAATTTTTCTTCAAAACTGTTCTAATAATAAGGCGCTCAAATGAGCTCTCTTCCTCTTAAAATAACTGAAATCTAAACTCAGTTTAGCCTAATAAGCTAAACTAAGCTGATTAATTACTTAAGATCCACTCAAACAAATACCTCAGCTTATTTTAATGGAAGGGAAGCCAAACATGGATGGGCTTCCAGGACTTACTGGCTTATTCTCAATAAGCCAAAGCTTGTAGATCAGCTCATTTGAGCTTATTTGTCCCCAAGTTAAGCAGATCTAGGTATCTTCACTCTTTAAGCATTAAACTGTCTCTAGCTTATTTTAGCTTATTTCTGTCTTATTCAGCTTATTACTGTTTAGATATGCTTATTCATGCTTATTATAGTAGTGTATGCTTAATTAGTTAATATCTTAGCCTAAATCTTATTTTTACATGCTTTTTATATAAAACAGTTGAAAATCCAAAAAATATAGCATTAGCTTATTACTTCTTGTTCTAGCTTATTTGATTGTTGAATATTGCTTATTAAGTCTTTATTAAGCTAATTAGAGTGTCTGTATTTGCTTATTGTGTTTTTAAATCTCTCTATCATAGTTTTAAAATCGATTTTCAATGCATAAAGGGGTGTTTGGTTTAAATGATTTTGACCTCAATTAGTCAAAGCAATTAGGTAATTTTTCTTTGTTCAGTTTAATTTTCATCAAGATTAGATTTAAAAATGGTTGAAGGTTAAGAGTTAGCTTATAATCATTTTATGCTTTTGTGTTTGCCTTATGCACCAGGGGAATTCTCCTTTTGCTTTGCTTGCTTAAATTTTATCCAAGCTTTTGTGAGCTTGTTGTGTGTTTGTGTTGTGTTATTCATCACTCAATAGGAGTGTATAGTGCAGGCTTTCCCTTAAGGAAACCTGAAATTGTGAATTGCCATTTACATCAGTTAATACCACTACAGTCTTAAACTGCAATGGTTTTTAGATAATGTTTGTAAGGATCTAGCATAAATAGGAGTTAGGATTTATAATTTCATAAGCTCTTGATTAACTTTATGGTTAGTTAAGTTTAACTTGTATTTTAATAGTTTCTAGCTTAATCACTTGGGAAAATTTAGCTTTTAAGTTCATTAAAAACTCAAAAAGACCAAAAACAGTAGTGTCTAGATTTTAGCTTCTTAATTAGGAATTTTAGCTTATAGTACTTGATTTTATGATTTGTTTTCATTGCTTATATGTAGGTAGCTTAGTTTTTAAAGCTTAGGTTATCTTATAGCTTATTTAACTTTTTAGCTTATTAGATTTTTAAGCCTTTTGAACTAGTGCCTGAGTTTGCTTATTTCTTCTTCAATTTCAGCTAGCTTAAAGAATTAGTGGTTAAGTGAGTTTGTTAGAATCAGCTTCTAGACAACTTAAGCTTTTAGGAATAGCTTTTGCTTTCAAAATTAAGCTTAAAATGAAGAGTGTGCAAGCTGTTAAGTGAAATCAAACTTTTTAGAGCTTAAAACCTTACTTACTGTAACAGCTTGTTCTTAAGCTGTTTTAGAGCTTATTAGTGAGTTTCAGTCTAAGTTGATTTTATAAAAAGTGCTCAAAAACATGTCCTTTATAAGTTCCAACTCTTAGTTTTTGCAAAAAGTGAAAAATAAAAAATAGCAAAAAGTGGGGTTGCCAGACCTCGAACCCAAGACCTCTTGCACACAACACAAAATTAAACAACAAAACGACTTAAACCACCATCTTCATAGCTCCATCCATTAGCCTTTCTCTCTATTCAACTCTTAAACATTTTCCTTTTAAGCTTTTTATAATAAGTCGTAGCATATAAGCTTAATTATCCAGCTTATTAGATAAGCTGGGGTAAGTTTTCTTATTTTTCCTTTGAACTTTGTTGCATTTAGGATTTTCCCTGAATTTTTCACATTTTTCCATTTAGTATATTATTTTTAATCATTTTTCTAAGGATTCAATTTTCGAAAAATCATAAAAAATAGAAAAAAGTTTTATAAAAATTCAAAAAAATAGTTTTTAGTTTTATAAAAATTACTTTTAGGTTTACATTCAGTAAAATTATTTTTACACCTTTTAGATTTTAATTTGATTATTAAGCTTTTATCTCTTAATTTTAAAAATAGTTATAAAGATAGTTTTCTAATTTTTTTATGTTATTTTAGGACTTTTCTAAGTTTAAAATCATTTTTCTAGTTTTTAAGGACTTAATTTGGCTATTTTTTTTAGGATTACATTCGTTTTTTAATTCTAATAAATTCAAAAAAGAATCAAAAAAATGTTTTCTTGCTTTTCAAAAATTTTCTTTTGTCTTATTTTAGGTTTAGAAATTTAGTTTGAATTTTTAGGGGTTAAATTTAGTATACTTTGCGTTTTATTTGTTTCCCGTTAATTGTTTAAGTGTTTAATAGCTTTTAATTGTTCATTTTAATTGTTGCTTTTATTTAGTAGTTATAGAAACTCAAAAATATCTTTTCTCTCATTCAAATCACAATCCAAGCTAAAGCAAGGTTTCAATTTCACAAGTCGTTGGGGAAACGACCCGGGTGATCATTCTTCCCGGTTAAATATACGTATTATATATTATATATATCTTTTAGAGTGAGCTTTTCTTAAGGGAGACTTTAGGAAAGTTCTTAATTGCTCTTTTGGAATATTATATTGTATATTTTATTAGTATATAAAATTTATCAATCAATTTTTGGCGCCATTGCCGGGGACTTGTGTTAAAGATTCCGTCGTTTACGTTTGTTGATTTTGGTTTGGAGATCCTTTCGTCCTTGAAAGTTTCATTTTTGTTAAATATTTCAAATTTTCAAAAAAAATATATATAAAATATAAAAAGTAAAAAATATTTTTTTTTCTTTTTAGTATAGTTATCATATTAAAATAAATAATAAAAAAAACAATCAAAAAAAAATTAAAATTGTCCTAAAAAATAATAAAATACACAAAGTTGGTAAACGAACACCAACATATAATACCTTCAATTGAGGTATTATCATAAATAAGTTCCGGTGAACTTGAAAAGTTCTCAAGTCGAACCAAAGATTTTAAAACTTGTCATTTGTGTCACTTACGAGGTACGGCTCATCTTAAAAAGCAATTTTTAAGAGCTACCATGAAGTAAGTTGATTATTTGGATTTAAGTTGTCTTTCGTGTATTCGTTTAAAATAGATTGCTAAAAAAATAAAAATAAAAATTAGTGTAATTTTTGTTTACTTTTTAATTTCTTTATTTTTAGTGCATGCGCACTCGTTCTCAAACTCATAATCGAAAATCCGTCCGACAACAACAATTAACAACGGTTATGTTGAGGAACCCGATTTCCAATGGCCGACAACCGTACATGCCTCCGATGTCAACCAAAAGCTCCCATCGAGGGATACGAAGATGCAATTGTTGTTCCAACAATAAATGCAAACAATTTTGAACTTAAACAAACTTTGATTAATCTTGTTCAAAGTAATCAATTTACGGGTAAACAAGACCCTCATAATCATCTCCGATTTTTCAACAAGGTTACTTCTACGTTTAGACATCCCGAAAGTTCCAAACAAACGCGTATAAGCTTTTGCTTTTTTTTCATTCTCTCTCCGAAGGTGAAGCCCGACTTGCTAGATAAGGAACCACCTAGATCGATCTAACGTGGGATATCTTGTCCTTGAATTCAAAACCAATTCTTTCCACCTTCGAAAACAACTTACCTTAGAAATGAAATCACCACTTTCTACCAAAAACCGAATGAAACTTTAACGAAGCATGGGAACGTTTCAAAGGACTATCTTGTCATGCCTCATCTGTTTCTCGGAATTACATCAACTTGATATGTTCTACAACTCTTTGAATACAATGATCATGATGCCTTGATTCCCGCTGTGGGAGAATTTCTAGATAAGATCCTCGTGATGGTTTAGCCATTATTAATAAGTAAATTCCAAGGGTTTCGTTATTTAAGAAGATCCGTGCAATTGGAACCAAGAGTGAGTACAAAGCTCCTCTTTCTGCTTCTACAAAACCTTCTAATTTCTTTTGGAATTTCAAACAACTTGTCCGCTTCTCTTGAAGACAAAATGGATATTCGAATGAGCCGATTAGAAAAAGATGATAGTTGAAAAGGAATGTTACGACTCCTCTACCGTGTCAAGCAGGCGAGAAGTTTGTGTCACCTGTGGGTTCAAACCAAAATTTTAACAATTGTCCCTAACAAGAAATAATTTCTCATTTTTTTATCCATGATAACATTCCATCAATTCCCAACAAAACCAACCCGCCGCCGATGGCAACTATCTTCAAAGGAATCCTCCTAATTGCAAATTAAATAGACCAACCGGTTTTTAATCACCAAATGTTCAAACAAACAATAAATTAAAGCCGATATCCAAGTAAACAAATTCAATTCGAATCAAACCTTGGAGGAATTTCAACTAAAACTATACAAACGTCAAAACAATCAAGGACCCGTTTACCAAAACCCACCATACCAACCGACCAACAAATCAATCGCTGGGGTTAATCAAGCTTTACACCTCCCATTTCACAAATCAGGTGTTTCTTTCTTTCTAAACGGATTTTGAAAGTTATGCTAAGGCTATGAGCTGAACATGAATAATTTGCAAATGAAGTGGATAATTTTCAAAAGGAACCAAAATGATTTTTCAAAGAGTTTACAATGATTCCAAAAGAAGTAAGATGATTTTCAAAACAAGATGCTAAAAGTTTTATGCAACAACTATCAAACCAACCGAAGCTTTAAGTTCTGTTCGTTACCAACAATACAATTCCCAAATCCTATAAATGAAAGGCCAAGGCAATTATCCACACAAGTGGTGCCACTAATATGATGGACCTCCAATTCCACCGCCGGTGGTGGAAAAGGAAACCCCGAGGGTGACAAAGGATAACGGAGCTACCTAGCACCGAAGACCATCCAACCCTCCTTGAGTCCAAATCAAAACCAAGACAAGAACCAATCAAAGGAGCCTACTTTGTACTCAAAAGACCAAGATAGTTATTTTGCCTTACTCGTCAACACTTGCAAAAGAGAAAATTCATGAACAAGATGATATCCTAGGCTTCCAAGTTTAATGGAAATCTTCCGTAATCATCAAATGAGCTAAGTTTCGCGGATGCTTCTCATTCCATGATGCCAAAATTTGCTACCGATGTTCAAAAAGATGCTTAATAAACAAAAAGACTAGTTAAATCGAGTTAACCAAGACACTTTGATGAAAATTATAGTGCGAATTGTCCTCAAAAGCCTTACCGAAAGCTAGGTACCCCGGTCCTGATTTTTTTATTTTTTTCTATCCCATGTGATTATTTCGAGTTTGTAATTGCTTAGCCAGCCATTTAGGTGTTTGTCTAGCAAAATCTCAAGCCTCTTACCAATATGGAAAAAGCTTGGACTCCCAGGCCTAAAGATACTAAAATGGTGTTAGAATAGCGATTCGGAAATAATTCTAAACCAACCGGTGGCCGAGAACGTTTTGTCAGGTAAGGAAAGTTCTACTTTCCGGCCGATTTTGTTGTTCTTGATTTCATAGCCGATCCTCGAGTACCGTTGATACTCGGGAGACCTTTCTTAGACGAGCTCATGCTTTAATTGATGTGTATGAAGGAGAGATAACGCTTATAACGATAATTAACTCTTTATAACCCTTAAATGGTGGTGATACGCCTTCTATTTCGTACAACAATCTCGAATCGTTGAAGAAAGGTGATCTTAGTGATGGGTTACGTGTGAAGAATACTACAGAAGTTTTAGGATTTTCCTGATAAAATTGCGTTATGCCAAATCCTTCTCTCAGATAACGATCCGATTGGTTCAAATTCTTCACCGACTCCTCACACCTATCGTGGAAAGTGATTTTCTACTTTTGGAAGAAGCTGATACTTTTCTTGCTCTAGCCGATGATCCAACTTCACCGGAAGTTGATGAAGCTTATTATGACCCAGAGGGGGACATTCTCCTTCTCGAATCTCTTCTCAATAGTGATCCTTTGCCGAATCAAGGAAATTACTTACCAGAAAATACAGGAAGAGCTTAAAGTTTGTAAATCCCCCGAATTTCAATCATGAACCCCTGAGGTTGAACTTAAGGACTATACCCACATCATCTCGAATACGCATTTTTAGCAATAACAACAAGTTATCCGTCATAATTGCCAAAAGATTTTAGAGTGAAGATGAAAAGACACGCT
The DNA here is from genome assembly GCA_026074375.1 of Tanacetum coccineum. NCBI lineage: Eukaryota > Viridiplantae > Streptophyta > Magnoliopsida > Asterales > Asteraceae > Tanacetum > Tanacetum coccineum. Next base: position 14,501 of record BQNB010053711.1, read on the forward strand.
CTCGATAAAGGTTCTTAAAAATCCCGAAAGCAAGCGGATTTGCTTTGGAACTCACTGACATTAAGGGTATTAACTCGGAATTTTGTATCTCATAAAATTCTAAAAGGAAGACGACTATGAACCAGCAGTCCAACATCAGAGAAGGGTTAATCCAAAGATCCATGATGTCATTAAAAAAGAGGTTGAAAAACTTCTTGACGCTGGATTGATCTACCTAATCTCGGATAGTCCTTGGGTGAGCCCAGTACACTGTGTACCAAAGAAAGGAGGAATGACCTATGACCCAATGATAAAAACGGAATTGGTGCAACAAGAGACTTGAAAAGATGAAGTATGCAATATTATTGCAAATTGAGATCGAAGCCACTAGAACAGAGACCAATTCCCTTTGCCATTCATGAGATCAAATGCATTGAGAGACTCGCGGACATGATTCTATTGTTTCCCCCCTCTCAATGGTTTCTTGGGTTTATTTTCAAAAAATTCCAATTGATCAAAAACCAAGAAAAGACCACATTCACCTGCCCATAATGAAACGTTTGCAATACCGCCAGCATGCCTTTGGTTTGGTGCAATGCACCAGGCACGTTCAAAGGTTGTAATGATGGCAAATCTTCCATGGACATGATTGAAAAGCGACAATGATGGAAGTCCTTCAGGATGATTTCTTGGTTTTTTGGAAATATCCATTTTCTAACGTGCCTCACCAATACTAGAAAAATGCTAAAAAAAAACGGTGTGAAAGACACTAAAACTTAGCTCTAAATTGGGAAAAAAGCATTTCATGGTAAAAGAAGGTATTGGACTTCGACATAATATCTCGAAGAAAGGAATTGAAGTCGACAAAAGCCACGATTGATGTGAATTTCTAAGCTACTACCTCACCCAACCACTAGTCAAGGTATTCGAAGTTTTCTTGGGCATGCAGGTTTTTACCCGTAGATTCATCAAAGATTTCTTCAAGATTTCCTCGACCTTGACCACCTTCTTGAGAAGATACCCCGTTTATCTTTTCAGAAGGAATGCAATACAAGCCTTCCAAATTTCAAAAAAAGAGAATTAACCCGAAGCTTAATTCCAATTCCTCATATGCTCCAAATTGGGACCAACCTTTTGAACTCACGTGCGACGCAAGTGATTATGCAATAGGTGCAGTTTTAGGGCAAAGGATTAAGAAGCATTTTAGACCAATTCATTACGCGATCAAAACGATGACTGAAGCAGAAACAAATTAAACACAACGGAAAAAGAGATGCTGTAGTAGTATACACTTTTTTGAGAATTCGATCATAAATCTTAATCATGAAATAAAGTGTTTTTACACGACCATGGTCTGCTTTAAAATACCTCTTTAACAAAAAAGATGCCAAAGCAAGATTACTTAGATGGGTTTTACTTCTTCAGGAGTTCGATTTTAAAGTGATTGATACCAAAGGAGCTGAAAACTACGCAACCGATCACCTCTCTCGTCTTAAAAACCCGTATGAGAATGTTTTTGATCCTAAGGAGAGTAATGAGAAACTTTCCTCTTGAGACAATTGAATACGGTGACATCTTTTCTCAAGATTAATCAGATACTCTCCTTGGTTTGCCGATATAGCAAATTACCACGCGGGGAATTTTTCTTATCAAAGGAATGTCAACTCAACAAAAGAGAAAGTTTTTCAAAGAATGTAAAAGCATTACTTTTTTGGATGATTCCATCTCTTTCGTATATGTAATTACGGGATCAAATCATGCGAGAGTGTATTTGGCCAAGAAGCTCTTGAAAATCCTCAAAGCTTGTTCATGAAGAAGGACCCACCGTAGGCGCATCATAGTGCCAACAATCACCCATCGGAAAAGTATTTGCTTGCCGTTTTCTTTTGGTGGCCTACCATATATCAAGATGCCCATCTCAAATGATTAAGCTATGTGATGCATGTCAAAGACAAGGCAAAATTTCACATCGAGATGAGATGCCTCAAAATGCTATCCAAGTTTGTGAAATTTTCGATGTATGGGGCATTGATTTTATGGGACCTTTTCCGTCGTCAAGGGGAAACAAATATATTCTCGTAGCCGTCGATTATCTTTCCAAATGGGTTAAAGCCAAGGCGCTCCCCACCAACGATGCTAGAGTAGTTGTCAAAATTTTGAAATCCCTTTTCTCTCGATTCGGTGCACCGAGAGCTATCATAAGCGATCGTGGGACCCATTTCTGTAACGACAAATTTGATAAAAGTTATGTCTAATATGGTGTCCACACATCGTCCTTTATACCGAGCTTACCACCCTCAAACTAGTGGTCAAGTCGAGGTGACGAATCGTGGACTTAAAAGAATCTTAGAAAGGACGGTAGGAGAAAACCGGCCTTGTGGTTCGACAAATTAGACGATGTGTTATGGGCATTTAGGACCGCTTACAAGACTCCGATCGGATGCACACCCTACAAGCTAGTTTATGGAAAATCTGTCACTTACCAGATGAACTAGAAAACACAAGCAAAGGCATATTGTGGGCTCTTAAAACATGCCAATTTCGATCTCAAGACCGCGGGCGATTACCGAAATCTCCAGCTTAATGAACTTCATGAGCTCCGTGATCAAGCTTACGAGAATTCATTAATCTACAAGGAGAAGACGAAGAAACTTCACGACTCAAAAATCAAGAATCGAATCTTCAATGTTGGTGATCAAGTCTTACTTTTCAACTCCCGATTAAAGATTTTCTCCGGTAAGCTTAAGTCCCGTTGGTCCGGCCCTTTCACTATAACCGAAGTTTTTCCATATGGAACTGCTAAATTATCTCACCCCGATGGCTCAAATTTCAAAGTGAATTGCCACCGTCTCAAACATTACTATGGAGGGGATACACCACCATTGGTTATCCCGGATCTCCAAACTTTCCCTAAGGACAATTTAATTCAGGGATCGAGTCAAGCTTGTGACTCGGTGACCAAAAACAAGAAAGCCCGCTTCGTGGAGTTTCACCCATGCTATCATTTTCTTTCTTCTTTCTATTTTCTAACAAATGTGTTGTGATGTGTTGAGGCTAGCCTTTTCCGTTCTTTGTGTTCGTTGTTTGTACTTGTGATTGTTTGCAGGATGAACCCAACAATTTTTGAAGCCTCTCGTGTTCGGTGTTGTGTCCCGGTTCACTCGAGCTTCCTATCCTTGATTTGATTTAGTTTGGGGAAATCCGATATCCTTTCATCTTATCGATTAACGTCTATCTTTGCATAATTCATAAATGGCTTAGATTTTCGTAGAACCCGGCCTTAAACATTGAGGACAATGTTTTGTTTTAGTTTGGGGAGGGAATCTATCGATTTGATGTTACCTGCTTATTGTTTTGTTCTCACGTACCCGTTTTCCCACAAAAATAGCAAAAAATTTAAATTTTTAAGAAACATATTTGTAAAAACAATATATAAAAATAAGTGTTAAGACACGAATAGTGTAGGTTTTTTTTCGTTGGTGAGAATATAAAGTAATTTTTGGACCCATCGGAACGAGTAAGAGTTCTAGTTTTCTTCCCTTAACAATTAAATGATTATATAGTTTGTGCTAAGTTCCTCATGTAGACTTTAAACATGCTAGACTTGAATCGTTAGTAAATGAAGACTTGTGCTAATCTCAAGTAGATTTTAAATATGCCAAGTTGAATTTTTTATATAGGCTAAGTATTTGCGAATTTCTTTATTAGAGATTTTAAATTGCAAAAAACAAGAAATGATAGTGTTAATTACGAATTAGGATGCTAAACAAAGTTTATTTGGAAAACTTAAAGGCTTGTAAGAATAACTTGTGGTTTTTCTTCCCCGAAGTTCTTAAAATGATTAATTATACGTGTTCTCTTTAATTTTTACAAATTAGAGTTTTACTCTTAAAAGTCTAATCAACAATATTTTAGAGAAAAGAGTCTTTTATCGATGATAATAGCTAATCATTTATAAATAAGAATTTTAGTTCAAGTTTATACTTTGGTTTTCTAAAAAGAAAATTTTCTATTTGCAAAAATAATGTGTTGAATTAATATTTAAAAAATAAATAAATAAATAAATAAATAAAAAATATAGTGGTGAATAAAAAGGATGCAAGTTATAAATCATTAGTGTTAATAATTAATATAACAACTTCATCGCAATAAAAGTACATGGCATTTGTCGGTTCGGCCTCCCGATTGACATCGAAAGAAAGGATGGATGATGATATTTAGGGTTGTATCATAATAAGTAGCCGAGCTCTGATCGGAGGCGTGGCCGATGTGTCGACGAAAGAAAAGTGATACCAGGTTTTCCTATCCCTAATAATGTAAATAGTGCTAATAATGTTGCAAGGTTAGAAAATAAATAAGTAAATAGTTTTCATTCCCTCTAAAACCAAGTATTCATTTGAACGAAGGTTTGAAAAGTCTACAAGGCTTTTTCATACGGAAAGGTTCATGCTCTCGATTATTATCTACCCGGATGGGGTAAAATTTAGAAGAAGGTTACAAAGCCCTTAGCACTTACCCGATGAAGGTGGGATGCTAGAGAAGAAAGTCATTACTAATAGGGACAAGTGAACAACATGTTTAGCTAAAGAGCTTTTTTGTTTGCTTTGAGTTGTGATCTTACTAAGTGATTAACATATTAGCCCAAAAGGCCCATGTGTAAAGCTTGGTCGGATTTCAACTATCTAAATATGTGGATTTAATGGTTTAAATTAATTTGAGCACACACACTTAAATATATGATATGTGTCGGGAAGAGAAATTCACAAGTTGTAATTATAAGTAGTCTTAGCATCTTAGCTCGTACTTAACAGTGATCTTATTTTTAAGCTTAGCATGGGAAAAGTGAAAAATCAGGAATGATGAAGTTATCTTTTAGACACTTAAATGTGCTTTTTGTTCCATGATCCTTAAAGTTACCAATGAGGTAATGAAAACAATACATTATGTCAACACAAGAATAAGTTGTAGTTAGATAGTCTATCAAGAAAAATCATAAAAAATAAAAAAAAATAAAAAATCTTTAAAAATGGGAAATCGGGTGTTTTATAACTTGTGATCTCTTAGCTCTCTAAACAAAAATCTTTGCTACTTTTCAAAGGTTTAGTTTGGGGAAGTTTTGAGGTATTTGGTTATAAGGCATGTAATATTGCGTGAGGACACGCAACGTTTTTTGTTTTGTGGGGAATTTTTGGGGGGGGGGGATAAGTGAAGAAATACCCAAATCTGTTTATAACCAAAAATGACCCACATGACTCCAAAACAGACTTTAAATGCCAAAAATATGCTTGTTTTGTGCTATGTGTATGCAGGTATTGGATATTATGCAAATGGTCTTAAATCAAGCCGGAAAAGAGAAAACTGAGCACGGAATTGATCAAGATGGAATTCTATAAAGCCGAAGATGGACAAAGTGCTAAGAGCCGGAATTTATCAAGTTAAAGTCAACAAAATCACCAAAGTCAACCACATGGTCAAACTTGGTCAACATTAAGAAAGACTAACCATCAAAATCTCAAAAATAACCCCTATTTTTTTTTGTTAAATAAATTCAAAACAAGCCCCAAATTAATTACACCGTTAGTCCTTGTAACAAGGGAACTAACGATCGTTAGCCTTTATTAATAACCAAATTCAAACCGGCCCATCACCACCTTGCCCAGCCCAAAACCATACCCGGTCAAACCCTTTTAACTCCAGTCAACTCAAACAGTAAAAAACCAAACGGTTTTTACTGAATTTTCCCGCCCCTTTACTCTCACTATTCACACCTCTCCCCCTCACACGAATCCTACACCCTCACCTTCACCAAATTGTACCCCCACAATCCCTCCTCTTTCTCTCTAAAGGGCCATGCCGACGCGTGTCAGAGAATGACACCTGGCAATCCTGGCCTTCCTATAAGTATTGATGGCGTGAGGCTAAATCGAAGGCTGAGATCGATTCAAAGTAACACAAGGAGATTTAGTGGATGAGATTAGACTCCATGAGCTCCTCACAGAGAAAGCCACAAGGCCCGAAAGCCTATGCATCCTCATTCGCCTATAAATAGAGGTTTTTCCTAACAAATTAGTGAGTAATTTCTTTAGAGAGTAATTTTTAGATAACATTTAGCTTATGTAATTTCAGTTTATTCATATTGTACTCAGCTTGTTTTATCAATGAAATATTGTTTCACTTAAATCGTGCTTTTAATTCCATAATTTACTTAATACTGTTCTAATAATAAGCTCTCAATGAGCTCTTCTCTCTAAAATAAGCTAAATCTAAACTCAGTTTAGCCTAATAAGCTAAACTAAGCTGATTAATTACTTAAGATCCACTCAAACAAATACCTCAGCTTATTTTAATGGAAGGGAAGCTAAACATGGATGGGCTTCCAGGACTTACTGGCTTATTCTCAATAAGCCAGAGCTTGTAGATCAGCTCATTTGAGCTTATTTGGTCCCTGTTAAGCTGGGATCTAGGTATCTTTCACTCTTTAAGCATTAAACTGTCTCTAGCTTATTTTAGCTTATTTCTGTCTTATTCAGCTTATTACTGTTTAGATATGCTTATTCATGCTTATTATAGTAGTGTATGCTTAATTAGTTAATATCTTAGCCTAAATCTTATTTTTACATGCTTTTTATATAAAACAGTTGAAAATCCAAAAAATATAGCATTAGCTTATTACTTCTTGTTCTAGCTTATTTGATTGTTGAATATTGCTTATTAAGTCTTTATTAAGCTAATTAGTGTCTGGTATTGCTTATTGGTGTTTTAAATCTCTCTATCATAGTTTTAAAATCGATTTTCAATGCATAAAGGGGTGTTTGGTTTAAATGATTTTTGACCACATTAGTCCAAAGCAATTAGTAAATTTTTTTCTTGTTCATTTTAATTTTCCCATAATATAGATTAGGATTTAAAAAGTTTGAAGGTTTAGATTAGCTTATAATATTTTTATGCTTGTTGAGTTTCCTATGCCCCAGGGGGAAGATTTCCTCCTTTTGCTTTTGCTTGCTAAATTTTATCCAAGCTTTTTGTGAGCTTGTTGTGTGTTTGTGTTGTGTAATTTCAACACTACAATAGGAGTGTAAGTGCAAGCTTTCTTTAAGGAAACCTGAAATTGTGAATTCCATTTACATCAGTTTAAATACCATACTGCAAGAGTCTTAAACTGCAATGGGTTTTTAGATAATGTTTAGGACTAGCTTAAATAGGAGTTGGGCTTTAAAATTTCATAAGCTCTTAGATTACTTATAGGTTTAGTTAAGTTTAAACTTGTTTTATAGTTTCTAGCTTAATCACTTGGGAAAAATTTAGCTTTTTAAGTTCATTAAAAACTCCAAAAAGACCAAAAACAGTAGTGTACTCTTATAGATTTTAGCTGTCTTATTTTTAGACACTTTTGAAGACAAAGTTTTAGCTTAAATCCTAGACTCAATAAGCAAAGTGAAAAGCTAGAAATTAAAAACAGATGAAGATCATGACTTATTAAACACCTACAAACTGAAATTAAGCTAAATCAAACACTTAAAAAGCTAAAATCCTAGGCTCAATCAAACTGCATTTACTTATGACTTTTTGAGCTAAAATAAACTTTTCTAAGACTCTAAAATGACTCATAGCAAGCTATAAACTTAAAAGAGATGGGTATTGATACCAACTAAACTCATATGGACATAAAAATACTACCCCTTAAACATTATAATTTGAATCCAAGAATCAAACAGTAAAGAACAATTTAGGCATTAACAGATTTGAGCTCTTGACAAAACTACTTCAAAACTAAGCAAGACTTGATTCTAGCTTATGAAAACTTCCATTAAGACCTTAAGTGAGCTTATTAAATCTGGCTTAATGACAAAAAGTGACACAAACAGTTTTCATAAGGTAAAACCTGCTTGTGCCAAACACCCCTTTAAAAACATAAAACTACTTTTAAGCTAGAAACAGTTAATGAAACGCTATAAACTAGATCAAATAAGTAACATTAATTCATAATAAGCAATTTTAAAGCAGAATAAGCACAATTTAGCAAGATAATAAGCAAAATAGAATTTTAAGCTAAAAAGTAAACAATGAACATACCTTTTCCCTAAGCTCTAAACAAGGGCTCAAATGCTCAGAGAGCTTTTCTACAAGCTCTAGCTTTTGAAAATAAGCTAGTAACAGCCTAATAAGGCCGTCCCTTTTTGGCTTATCATCCCTTATTAAGCAATCCACAATAAGCAAAGATGAATGAGTGAATCAGAAAGCTTTCTTACTATAAAACTTAACTGAGTAATACTAGCTTATGAGAGCTTATTAACTTCTTAAAACATGATTAAGTAAAAATGCATTTAAGTAAAACAGAATTTAAAAGACAATATTGTAGAAACTTGGATTTTATTAAAACTTGAAAAATTACATTACAACTTGAAAGGAAATTACATTAAGCATTAAAACAAGCAGAAAATGAGTTGAAAATTACAAATTAAGCTAGATTAAACTACTCCTACCATACTCCTACTCCTAGATGCCCCTTCTCTGTGTGATTTGCCCTGCTATTTATAGTGGACGAGTGAAGCTTCTAGGTCCATGAGACGCTCCCCACTGCATACATCTTAGCCCTTGATTCCTCATCCATCTATCTGAGCCCTTGATATCTTTCCACGCATCATTGGCCAATGAGGGGACTTAGGATCGCCAACGGGGCATAAGTGGTGTCAGACGTTGTCAGGGCTTAGCCTTCTAGAAACTCATAGACGCGTGTGTGGGTGAGTGAATTTTTACCTTGTGTTAATTGTGAGTGAAAATGGGGTGGAGGGAAAACGTGAAGAAGATATACAGTAATTGCTTTGACTGTGTGTTGACCCCCTCAGTTATAAGTTTGTTTTGACATGGGCCAGGAGCTTGGGCTTTGACTTGTTATATGGGCCAGGAAGTGGATTTTGGACTTGGATTTTAAATTTTGTAAATGAGTTAAAGTGCTTAGGGTTTAATAAGTATAATATCTTAATGGGCTGACCCGACCCATTAAAATGGTATACGCCTTCGGCTTTGGTTTTTCGCGCTCATTCCATTCCCGTGCTCGGTTTTGTCTGTTTTGCTTTGTTTTTGTCCTTTTGTGCAATATCCGTTACCTGCAAGACACAATTCACAAAACAAACGAATACAATGCATTTTTCTGTATTTATTGGTCATTGTTGGTCTTTTTAGCTCGTTTTATTAGGTAAAAGGTATGTGTATCATTAGTAAGCTAACACTTAAGATAGATTATGTCTCCCTCCGAATCATGATAACCGTCCTCAATATCCGTAGAAACATCAATATCTTGAAAAGCATCGATCTCATCAATATCGCCTCCTGGGTCGAAACACTCATCCTCATTAGCATCGAAAAAAGGTGTGACTAGTAAAGTCAGTTCATCAAGGTTAGAAACATAAGAGTCCTTTTTCTTGATGTCCTCTAACACCTCATTATAAAGAGGATTTATGTCACTAGAGATGTACTCTTCATCAAATTCAAAAAGAGGGTTCGAATAAATTTTAAAATTTTCCTCTGGAACTTCCTCCTCAGGAAGTGACTCGTCATCACTAGAGGTAAAATTATCATTAGCATTAAAGAGAGGATTAAAGAAAGTCACAGAATTATTACAAAAAGGCAAATCACACTCTTTGTCACTGTCGGACATATCCTCGGACTCCCTTGGGATTGGAACAAGGTCCTCAACACTAGACTTTATGAATTCGTCCGATTCTTTTTCTGGAATAGTGCAAAGATCCTCATTCCCCATGATAAGAGAGTCATCGGGCTCCATAGTCGGTAAGACGGGTGTGATTGCAATAGACAGAGGAATTTAAGAAATAATTTCATTCAAAGGAATAGTACTCGCCTCGTCATCATCGTCATCATAGCAAATAGAATTGAAAAGAATTTAAATGTCGCGAAGCTGGGAGGATTGAGTACTTAGATTAGCCACCTGCTCTCGGTAACATTCCAAACAGGATATGCATAGTTTAAATGTTGCATTTCTTGAGAACTCAATCATATCTTTAGGTGATTTTATTCTATCATCATTCTTCCTCTGCTTGGTTAAGGGTCTTCTTGAAAATACTCTGAGGTTGATGATCGGTGGAATACTACGGGAGTTGGTCAAAACTGGAAGAGTTAGAATTATAGCAAAGATTAGGCTCATAGAAGTTCTGATTCCTCGGTTGACATTGAAAATTCGCATGAGGACCCCCACAGTTTTCACAACAAAGATATTGTTGTGGAAAACTCAGGGAATTTTGTGGATAATAATTATCACTAAAGTTTTGATTGTAGCACGGTTCCTACTCATAGACAAGCGGTACTCGTGGCGGACAATCATAACCATGGTGAGAATCGTGACCTATAACTCACACGAGTACTGGACTCGAAACTTGGGCCTGTGGAGTGTTGTACTCTAAAAAAAAAAAGTTATGGAGGATTTGAAAGAATTCAGATTTGGATCATAAACGAATGAATTTCCAGCTCCTGAATCGCATATCGAACAAAATCCATTTCCAAGATTATTTCCACACCACTCGCAAGTACACCGTCGACAAAGTAAACCATCTAACGGACCTCCACACCCAAAGCAACCATGTTGGTTGAACGAAAAAGAATAAGAATATGGCATTAAAGGATAAAGAGGATAAGAATTAAACGAAATAAGAGGATAAAGGAGAATATTTTTTAGATTTTTATAAAGATAATAAAAATAAAATTAAAAATAAAAATATTTTTGGAATTTTTAATATTTATATAAAAGAAAAATAAAAAGAAAATATTTTTGGATTTTAATTTTATACGTACGAAAATAAATTTTCCGAAGAAAGGATCTTCAAGGAATCAACTTTGAAACACCACGTAAAAATCGTACAACTCTCCCCGGCAGCGGCGCCATTTTGATAAACGTCAAACGCCTGTCGTAATAATATATAGTATATCCCGTTAGATAAGAAAATTACTTTAGGAAAAGTAATGGTCTATCTTCCGAGTGTCGTATCCCGACGAGAGATGAATTTGAAATCCACGAAAGCGTTTTGTTTGATGCTTGAATTTTGAATATTTTTGTTTTTGGTTTTAAACTAAAATTTTAATAAACTATATAAAACTAGATAGCAAATAGCGAGCAATTAAACGAAGAACGATATATTATAAAACATATGCTTTCTAAGTGTATTGATTAGATCCTTAAGTGTGAATTAAACATACAATTAAGTCCTTATTGATGAACCAATATCTTTCTAACAAATTATCTTCTCACAACGTTGGCTTATATTGAAAACAACTTTTATTAAGATATCGATTACTAAATTAATGCCTAATTATTCTTACGGCTTTTGCCCGCTCGAATAACCAAAACAATAATTTAAGTAATATAAAAATCACTAATCAATATTTTCTCTTTTTATTAATCACACTTAATTCACTAAACAATTTAACACTTAACAAGCATATATAAAAATCTACTCACTAAGCATATTATTTAAGCTAACAATAATCAACAAAGCTAAGCTAAACATTTTATAATAAGCTATACTAATGAGTTGAAAAAAAGATAACAAATGGAACCGAATTGAAGAGCCGCAAATAAACGATAACCACCCGATTTATTTAGCTAAAGCAAATAATCAAATTCGGTCTAGCTAAATAAACCCTTAAGCTCCACGCCTCATGAGATGACCGTTACATAAAATTACAAAATATAAACATAATAAACTGTTAGCATAAAAAAATTTATAACAATTTTCAATTGCAATTCCTATTCATCCAACTGGCCCAAACAAAACAAACAAGCCCAAAAGTTAAATCAACAAACCAAACGCAGGCTCAATTCAAAATTCTACAAACCTACACAGCCCAAGATATTAATTTATGGCCCAAGATCAATTTTACTAACGAGGCCCAACTTGGCAATTCTACAAGCCTAACGAAGGAAAATAGAATACCAGTTAACAAGTTTTGCACTACAATAAGCTAAACATCCTTATCATAATAAGATGAGACTTATTTGATAAGCTAAACCGAATAAGCCTAGAACAACCTAAAACCACACGAACAAACTTATTTGACAAAACACTAGATTCAACAATTTAGATAATAAATTCCAAATAAAAACGCAACGAACTAAAATCGAATAAGCTCTAGCACTTCAAAAAAGAGACGAATATCATATAAGCGCTAAATAAGCAAACGAGAAGCACTACACTTATAAAGGCTAAACTAGAGCACTAATTCAAACAAGTAATAAGCTACTACTAAAGAAAATAAGCACTTTTTAATAATATGAGTGAGATTCAATAAGCTATGCTAGATCTAAACTAAATAAGCAACAATTATCTCTTATAAGCATACGAAAACAGCAACAAGGAATTGAAATAAGCTAAAAACACTAAAAACACTAAAATCTCAAAACACATAAGCTAACGAAAACTTATCTAAACAATTTGAGCTCAAATGAAATCGAATAAGCTATTTAGGAGCTTATTAAATCGGATAAGATAAGCTTCTGAGAATTCTAAACTAATAAAAGAACGAAAATAAGCTAGATCCGAGCTTATTTAAGCTTATTATATCGAAAAGTCCTTGAAAACAAATAAAATTAAATCGAATAAGCTTTAGAGAGCTTATAAGAGTTGATCTTTAAGCTTTTTAGGAGTTTTCAGACTAATAAACTAAGGAAATAAGCTCGAGCAATCAACTTATTAAACAAGCTTAACATGTGAAGAGAAATGTGAACCAATAAGCTAAAACATTTAAGCTAACCACGATTTATAATAAGCTCAAACCATATTTGTTACAAGATCTCAATAAGCTGATGAAAGAAGCTTTGACAATAAACTTTGAAAATTAAAATAAGCTAAAACTAGACATTAATAAGCTAAACAAAATTGAAAAAGTAAAACCTAAAAATCCTAATGTCCAAAAATGAAGGGGAGCGGGTTGTTTAAATAGCCAAGTGAGAGGTAAGAGTCTAAATTTCATCCCAATCATTGAGCCATTATTAGCCAATCATTGGCCTTCATACGGATTGAGGGTCTGACGAGTCGATGGATGGATGACACGTGTCATTCTTGACAGCGTACCTCGTACGCTTTGAATTTCAACCCTCAGATTTCAGACTTTGCAAAGTGAAATGAGCTAGTATTTTTTTCTCCCGCCACGTGGCGTGCCCTTACTCGTCCATCCATACTAGTGCTCTGTGACGTGACCGAGTGAGATTTAATTATCCCTCACATGACACTGACGTCATGCTAACCCTTTTTATAATTAATCAAATTTTCTTTTGGACTTGTTGTTGGGCTTAAGATAGTTTGGGCTGGCCCGACCCATAAAATGGGTTACGGGCTGGCCCAATAAAATCCGAGGGCACCGTTGGACTCTTTTTCTCGCGCTCTTTCCAATGGCATGCTCGAGGACTTTTCACGACTTTGTCTTGATTTTGGATATTAAGCACTCTTGATCGAAATGAAACCGATCATTCCTGTTTTTGCTCCGTTTTCAATCCGTTTTACGCAAGACATAAAAATACTAAACAAACATATTTGCAAGATAATTATCCATATTTTAGTATTTTTAGTCCGTTTTATAGTGTTTTACAGGGTACAAAAGATGTGTGTTTATGCACACATCACACAGTCAGCTAGATCATACTTTTTGAGCAAATCCTTAACATATTTTTCTTGACAAATAGAGATTCCTTTGAAATCTTGTTTTATTTGAAAACCCAGAAAATAAGTCAATTCACCCGTCATACTCATTTCATACTTTTTGGTCATCAGCTTTCTAAATTGTCTACTTAGTTTCGAACTGGTTGACCCAAAAATAATATCATCCTCATATATTTTTACAATAATGACATCACTCTTCGTCTTAAAAGTAAAAAGAGTGTTGTCAATGGCACCTCTGACAAACTTGTGCTGAATAAGAAATTTTGAAAGAGTTTCATATCAAACTCTAGGGGCTTGTTTTAGCCCATAGAGAGCTTTATCCAACTTACAAACATGATTGGGATATTCACTGTAACATTTCACATTTTTAGGTCATTTCCCGACTCAATTATTTTCATTATTTATTTTTAGGGTTTTACGCGTTCACTTTTAATTATTATCTTATAGTTAAATCTCGTAAACTAAAAATCATCATTCAACGTAAACGGATACCAAACAAATAAAAGTTTACGTCAAGCAAGTGTTATATGATTATTAAGAGTATAATTTATAACTTTTCATAATTTATTTTTATTGGTTACGTAAAACGCTTACGTTTCGCAATAAATTACATTCGGGCATACCCGAAAACACCTATACATATCTATACTCAATCAATACCCACTTTTATACCCAATACATAAAAATTAATTCCTTTTCTACTTATAAACAAAGAAAAACCGGATCCAACATGTATGTACATGAAATGAATCCTTAAAACTAACTAAGTTATACTTTACAACTCATAAACCTTACAAGAAGTACCATGTATCCCATGTATCCGTAAATTGGCACATCACTTGTACCCTAGACCAATTTTGAGATGTGGTCTCCTCCTAGGGAGGAGGAGAGCTCTTACACCATGTACTTAAACCACTAAGCTCCCATGGTTTCCTTTTAGGTAGTTTAAGGTTTCATTCATGCTATATATAGAAAGTCCAAGGTACCTAGCTCATTTACATAATCCAACAACTAACTTAAACACAAAAACTCTCTCCATATTTAACCAAAACCCACGGCCAAACATTTCCCATTAGGGTTTCATGTTCTTTGATTTTATAAAGCATTCCAAGTATTCTATTGTTCATTTTAAGATCATCTAAGGTTACTCAAGGTTATTACAAGCTTGGATTTGGGTTTAACAAGGATAAATCAAGAAAACATATTTAGGGTTTTGGATTTGGAAACCTTGTTAGGGTTTTTATATTGTGTTCATCATTCTCCTCATCTCCTATAAGGTCCATTTAAAGTATTTCATTTCTATTCATTCATTATCTTATGTGTACATGCTTGTTATATAAGTTAATCACCACCTAGATGTATTTTTATGACTTTTGAGATATTACAAGACATATGTAGGTTCAAATTTTATAAGTATTATGATGAAATAATACATGAAATAGAAGTACACACTTAATATAAGTACTAGTGGATTTATGAGTTTAGTTTGTAAATTATTTTGCATTGAAAGTTAATTACAAGTTATGTATAGAAAGATCATGAGGACATGGAATTCATTTGGACAAGTATTGTGGACATTTATAAGACTTAATATATGTGAGAAATATGATATAACACTTGGTGAAAGAATGGTGCAAAGTTTCTAAATAAAAGAAATTATAAAACTTGTTTTATTAATCACAAAACCCTAATTAATTTTATATACCTACTGTTAGAATTCGTTTAATAAAGTATGGATTTTATATTTTATTCAATTAGTACTTATCACAAGGATCGTAAGCATATAAGAAACTTGAAAAACCAAGCAATAACGAAGGAGATATGATATTTTTAAGTTTACAATAATTAAATCGATAAAAGTGATTTTATAAAAATACCTACTGCTACAGATCTGATATATAAAAATAAATATTTTATAAATATAGCACTTTTTATAAGGAATCCAAGGACGTAAGAAACTCGAAAAACGGATTTAAAATAAAGGTGATACGTTATTTACAAGTTTAAGTTAAAAAGTATTTTTATATAAGTAAATTTATAAAAATAAGTTACTGTTCACGACAGTATACTGTTGGGAAATAATTTTCATAAATAGAGTTTTTAATTACGAAGACGTGGATATAGGAATCGCTAAAAACCGAATTAAAACGAACGAGATACGATTAAAATACGATTTCAATAATTAAAGTTATAAAAAGTATTTTTATAAACTTTCACTTACTGTTACTGTTCATAACAGTACCAAACCATATTATAAATATAAATTTTGATTATACTTTTCAAATACGAATCCATACATGTAAAGAACAAGCGAAACGGATTAAATATGAGTAAGTTATGACTTTTGGAAGGTTACGACGATTAATTATATAAAAGTAGTTTTATATAATTTTATAAAAACAATTAGAACTACTGTTCATCAGGGGCATAAATATTATAAATATAATATTTTGATAGATTTTCCTAATACGAAACCGTGGACATAAGAAACACCTGAAACGGAGTTAAAACGATAAAGAAACGACGTTTATAAAACCGTGTGCACTATTTTTACTTTTGTACACTATTTTATAAAAACAATTAAACCAATTATATAATATCATTATATAATCAACAAGGTTATAAATAGCGTGAAGCGTGACGTAGCAGCATAGCCAAGCCTCAAGCTTTAGCGTGAGGCGTTGCGTCATATCGTTTTTAAGGCGTGACTCAAAGCGGAAAAAAATATTTATTGAGTGGTCAATAGTAGTTAGCTACTAGGCTTAAAATTGAGTTATAGAGTTACTAAGCCCGAATCTTAAGCAACCCAAATTATATATACTTGTAAATAAGCTCAAGTCCAATAAATATCTTAAAAAAATTCAAAAAATAAATAAATCTCTTAAAAGCTTCAAAAAAAGGCGCCACGCCTTGCGCTATAGCGCGCTATATCACGCCTTATCACGCTTTATTACACGCCACGCCTAAAGACGACGCCTTGGCCTGTTTTGTAACGTGGAGGCTACGCCTCGCGCTATGGCGCCGCTATAGCGGGCTATAGCGTGGCTATTTAGAACCCTGATAATCAATAATAATATTAAAACATGTATTATTAACAAATAATCAATTGTGAGATGAAAACCACACTTTATTTTACGAATACAAATACAAACACCTTTATTCAATAAAGTACGGTTTAAACATTGTTTTGGCATTTAACACTAATAAAAGACTATTAGGTGGTGGTGTAACTATATAACTTGTGATGTAGTATTATTAGTACATTGTACTCATACGGCCTATATTTAATTAGGTTGCATTCGGTCACATCCGTGACGTTTCCATTCACTTGATTCATATACCTCAGTTTATTCACTAAGGTGAGTTCATAGCCCAATGTTTTACTATATCAATGATTTACAACTTTTAGGGTGAGAAACATGCATTGTTTTATAAATTGGACGCAAGTGTACATTTTATCATGATTACGTGTTTGCCTAAGTAGCGATAACCCACTGTGCCCATTATCATGAACTGTCAATTACTTTGTGTGAGCGCGAATGTTATAAATAGATCTATTTGGGATTGACATCCCCATCTGGGTGAGTAGCTCTCACTGGTGTCACGGAGTGAACCAACGGATGTATACCATGTCAGATTTGGGATGTTGCGGGTTAGAACATCATCAAGGGCAATGTTGGCAATTTATATTGCAATTCATACATGTCGAGCTTCAGTGTCATGAGCTTAGGGAAACGTAATTACACTTTGTGATGTTTGCATCTGTTGCATTATCATACACTTGGAAATCTTGCGGTCCTACATTATATTTACATAAACCTATGAATTCACCAACTTTATGTTGACATTTTAAAGCATGTTTTCTCAGGTCAATGAGGCACGAGGTGCTAAGGATACATTAGGGATACTCTTTTGGGGAGTCATGCATAAAAGATTTGGAGTCATTACATCTTGGGATTTTTGTTATGATCTAAAATCTTAGTTATCAAATGTTGAACAATTTAAGCCGTTGCGCTTTGTATTAAACAATTTCAATAAATCTAATGTATCGTATTTTAAACGACTCTTTTAGAGGTCGTTCTCATATCTTGTGCTATTGATCTATGAAGTAACGCTCCCGGACTCATTATTCCGCTGCGACCCAATTTGGGGGTGTTACAGATTGGTACCAGAGCCAAGGTTATAGAGAACCAGGTCAAATGTTTTTACTTGGACTATAACCATTTTCAAACATTGCATCATACAAAGGGATTTTCATGGGACATTCATTCATACATTACTTGTTGCATTAGTTGTGTATACTAGATGCTGCATGATGCACAATACGTGTTTATAATATATTAAGTATATTATTATGAGTCTTATATATGTGCTAATGTAAACTCTATTTGAGTGTTACAGATTCAGTCATGTCTTCTGCATCATCTGCGGTTACCTACACATCTGTCTACACCGATTCTGAGCCTGGGAGGGTATTTTAGGGAGCTGACGAGGAGCTGTCGGATGGAGGTTCTCCATGAGTCATCGTATACGGATACGATGGACTCCCCATGCAGCCGGTAGCCCCGCCATCTCCGGACTATGTGCCAGGACCAGAGCACCCACCATCACCCGATTACGTGCCCGGTCCTGAGCACTCACCTTCACCTGTCGAGGTACCATACGTACTTGAGCCTGAGTACCCCGAGTACTTAGTGCCATCCGATGTTGAGGTACCCTTGGAGGACCAGCCTCTACCTGCTGATGCCTCACCTACCGCCTTATCACCAGGCTATGTGACAGACTCCGATCTGGATGAGGATCCGTAGGAGGACCCCGAGGAGGATCATGTGACTATCTTGCTGATGGAGGGGATGGTAATGATGAGCCCTCCGATGATGACGATGATGATGATGATACTGATGATGAGGACGAGGAGCCCTTTGAGGACGAGGATGATAACGAAGAGGAGGAGCACCTAGCTCCGGCCGACTCTTCTACTATACCCGTTGTCGACCTTGTTCCCTCAGCTGGGGACACATAGGCATTTGAGACTGATGAGTCTGCACCTACACCTAGATCGCCTCAGATTATCCCCTTTGCCCAGATACGTCTCCGTAGGGAACGAAAGACTGTCAGACTTGAGCCACCTATGTCACCATCCATGGAGGCACGTATTGCTGAGTATGTTGCCGCACCTGCACCACCATTACCACCACTATCTCCACTATCACCTTGGTCACCTCCACTACCTCAGATTCCCTCACCACCACTACCACCTCTACCATCATTACCACTACCAGTCTCACTGTTCATACCACCACTATTCGACCGTAGGAAGGACATTCCTGAGGCCGAGTTACCACCTCGTAAGAGGTTATGTCTGACTGCTCCCACATCAAGGTATGAGGTGGGAGAGAGTTTGACTGCTGCTCCTAGACCTACTGGAGGTCATAGAGCGGATTATAGGTTTATCGGCACTATGGGTGCTGAGATCAGACGTCAGAGAGCTGAATAGAGGTGGCTATGGCATTAGGGATGTTTGGGTAGACCCGACAGAGGCTGTTGAGGAGGTAGCACCGACGACCCTTGAGGGGGTCAATGATATAGTGATCGAGCTTGCTGCGGTTCAGGAGCAGGACACACAGGATATTTATGTTGTGATAGAGGATACTCAGGACAGGCAAGACTCAGTTATTTCAGAGAGTTGATGGATTGGTCAAGGATGGACAGTTTCACTATGAGACTGCACGACTGTTGGATCAGGAGGCCCTGGTTTCCCGAGAGGCTTGGGCACATTCTGTTGGGTTGAGTTCGGTAGTTCACTATGAACTGCAAGCATACAGGACTCATACACAAATGCAGGACTTCCTTATCGCCTTACAGGTGTCACTGGTGACGACATTGATTACACATGTTTCATCACTATAGGGACAGTTATCAGCAACATTGAGATAATTTCAGGCACTTCAGGCTAGAGGTCAGACTCATGCAGATGATCGAGAGGGCGCTGGCAGTTCTTCCTAGATTTACACTTCTCATGTTTTATTCATAGCTATCATTATGTTAGCCGGCTAAGTATTATGGGTTTTATGCCCAGCTAGCATGGCAGTAAGACTTGTATTTTCATTTCTTGTATCAGATAATCATGTATGTTTTCCAGTTATATATGATGTGTTGGATTATGTCATGTCGATCTCAATTCTGTTATGTGTTGTGATCCTAGTCATGTTATATAATCACTGTATGATGTGATCTTGTTATATATAATGTATTGTATTATGTTATATCGATATCAATTCTGTTATGTGTTGTGATCCCAGTCATGTTATATAATCACTGTATGATGTGATCTTGTTATATATAATGTATTGTATTATGTTATATCGATCTCAATTCTGTTATGTGTTGTGATCCCAGTCATGTTATATAATCACTGTGTGATGTGATCTTGTTATATATATGTTGTACCCATGTCATGTTGTGATGTTTATGAAAACTCATGTATTTTATATTGTTGTGATTTAGAACAATATACTACTAAGGAGATCCTCTGCTACTGCAAGGACTGCTGCAAGGGCTGCTGCTGCTGCTGTGGCTGCTACCCCTATGACAGCTGCTGTTGTTGAATAGCTAATCGAAGAAAGAGTGTATGCGGCACTTGCTAATCATGAAACTCTTTGAAATAGCACTAATGGTCAAGGCGACAGAAGCCACAATTCTGACATTGGAATTAGAGGAACTGTACGCACTCCGCGTGAGTGTACGTACAAGGATTTTCTAAATTCCAAGCCCCTTTCTTTTAAAGGTATTGAAGGAGTGGTTGTGTTGTCATAATGGTTCAAGAAGATGGAATCAATGTTCCATATCAGCAACTGTGCTGTGGAGAACTAGGTTAAGTTTGCTACTTCCACTTTCCTTGTAAATGCTCTGACATGGTAGAACTCCCACATGAAGACTGTTACTCAAGATGTTGCTTATGCTATGGACTGGAAGGTACTAAAGAAGATGATGACAGTCAAGTACTGCCCAAGGGGTGAAATCAAGAAGTTGGAAATTGAGCTCTGGAACCTAAAAGTAAAGGGTAATGATGTCGCGAGTTACACTCTACGTTTTCAAGAGCTTGCACTGATGTGTGGAAGGATGTTCCACGAGGAATCAGATGAAGTTGAGAAATATATTGGTGGACTTCCTGATATGATTTGGGGAAATGTAATGTCATATCAACCCAAGACGATGGAGAAAGCAATTGAGTTTGCTAATGATCAGATGGATCAAAAAGTCATCACTATTGTTGAAAGACAAGCTGAGCAGAAGAGAAAGTTGGAGTTTAATTAGATGGATCAAAAAGTCCTTACTATTACTGAAAGGCAAGCTGAGTAGAAGAGGAAGTTAGAGTTTAATGCTGGAAACAATCAGGGGCACCAACAACAACACAAGAGGCAAAACACTAGGAGGGCTTACACTGCTGGGCCTGGTGAAAAGAGGGAGTACATGAGAACATTGCCCTTGTGTACAAAATGCAACTATCACCACAAAGGTCCATGTGATCCCAGCTGTAATAAGTGCAAGAAGATCGGTCATCTGGCTCGTGACAGCAGAAGTTCTGGTCCCAATGGTAATAATAACAAACATGGGAACTTCAAGGCAACTCAGAATGTTGTCACTTGTTATGAGTGTGGTGTTCAGGAGCACTTCAAGAAAGACTGCCCGAAGCTGAAGAATGGAAATCGTGGTAATCAACGTGGGAATGGCAATGCACCACCCAAGGTTTATGTGGTGGGCAATGCGGGAACAAACCCAGACTCCAACGTCGTTACGGGTACGTTCCTTCTAAACAATCGTTATGCTTCTATCTCATTTGATACTGGTGGTGATAGAATTTTTATATCTTCTACATTTAGTTCCTTAATTGATATCACACCAACTACATTAGACCATTATTATGATGTTGAACTAGCCGACGAGAAAATAATTGGGATAAACATTATCATCCCGGGTTATACACTAAACTTCTTAGACCATCCATTCAACATCAATTTAATGCCCGTAGAACTTGGTAACTTTGACGTCATAATCGGTATGGATTGGTTGTCAAAGTACCACGCTATCATTGATTGTGCCGAGAAGATCGTTCGTATTCCATGGGGAAATGAAACCTTAATTGTTCATGGTGACGGAAGTAATCAGGGAAACGAGACTCGTTTGAACATCATTTCGTGCACAAAAACTTATAAATATTTGTTGAAAGGACATAATGTCTTTTTGGCACATGTTACTACGAAGGAGACTGAAGACAAGTCAGGGGAGAAGCGACTTGAGGACGTACCAATCGTTCGAGATTTTCCTGAAGATTTGCCGGGTCTTCCACCGACTCAACAAGTGGAATTCCAAATTGATTTGATGCCCGATGTTGCACCTTTAGCACGAGCACCCTATCGATTAGCTCCCTTTGAAATGAAAGAGTTGTAGGAACAACTGCAAGAACTATCCGACAAGGGCTTTATAAGACCCAGTTCCTCACCTTGGGGAGCTCCGGTCTTGTTTGTCAAAAAGAAGGACGGATCATTCCGGATGTGCATTGACTACCAGGAATTGAATAAGCTGACGGTGAAGAATCATTATCCTCTCCCAAGGATTGATGATTTGTTTGATCAACTAAAAGGATCCAATGTTTATTCGAAGATAGACTTGTGATCGGGTTATCATCAGCTTAGAGTATGAGAAGAGGATATTCCGAAGACGGCATTTAGGACTCGGTATGGTCATTACGAGTTCCAAGTGATGCCATTTGGTTTGACAAATGCACCTGCAGTATTCATGGACCTCATGAACCGAGTGTGCAAACCATACTTGGATAAGTTTGTAATTGTCTTTATCGACGATATACTAATTTATTCAAAGAACAAGAAGGAACATGAAGAGCATCTTAAGGCAATTCTACTTTCTACGAATGCTTAGAGTCATAGGTAGGAGTTGTACGCTCTCTAAAATTCTCTCTCTAAATGTGAACTTTTGGTTTTCCGCTAAAGGTTATAATTTCTCAGGGAAGCCAGTGATTGATAGTCACGGCGACATATTATCTATTCACGTGGGATCCCGCAAGATTCGAATCCATAACAAGACGTTTGGGCATCCAATATCTCCTTAAGACATCCAACAAAGATTCGTCAATTTTTAGGTCTCTCTTGTCGGTTACTACAAAGAATTATTGAAGGAATTTTCAAAACATCGCTCACCTAACCTTAAGCCACAAATAATGACCAAACTCACTTAGAAGAAAGTCGTCTTTGAATGGGGTGACAAGCAGGAAGCAGCTTTTCAGACATTGAAAAATAAGTTATGTAGCGCACCCATCTTAGCTCTCCCTCAAGGAGCTGAGAACCTTTATTGTTTTATTGCGATGCGTCACATAAACGGATTGGCGTGCGGTTATTGAAGCAAAACGAGAAGGTCGATTGCTTATGGCATCACGAATCTGAAGATTCATGAGAAAGAAGAAAAAATTATACTACCATGATTTGGAACTCTGGTGCCCAAGTGGGTACAGTGGTGTTTGCTCTAAAGATTTAGAGGCACTAGTTGTATGGAACCAAGTGTACGGTGTTCATAGATCATAAGAGTCTACAACACATACTTGACCAAAAGGAGTTGAATATGAGGCAACGTCGTTGGTTAGAGTTGCTCAATGATTACGATTATGAGATTCGTTATCACCCGGGGAAAGCAAATGTTGTTGTTGTTGATGCTTTGAGCAGGAAAGAGTGAATTAAACCATTAAGAGTCTGAGCCTTAGTGATGACTATTAGTTTGAATCTTCCTAAACAAATCTTGAATGCTCAGACCGAAGCACAGAAACCAGAGAATCTCAAGAACGAAGATGTAGGTGGTATGATCAGGAAGGATATACCGAAGGAAAAGTTGGAACCCCGCACTGACGGAACCTTATGCTTAAATGGCAGGAGTTGGTTGCCATGTTATGGTGACTTGAGGACTGTGATCATGCACGAGTCCCACAAATCAAAATACTCCATCCATTCGGGTTCTGACAAGATGTACCAGGACATGAAAAAGCTATATTGGTGGCCCAATATGAAGGCCGACATCGCCACCTATGTTAGCAAATGTTTGACGTGTGCTAAAGTCAAAGTTGAACACCAAAGGCCATCGGGTTTGTTAGTACAACCCGAGATACCCCAATGGAAGTAGGATAACATCACAATGGATTTTGTCACGAAGCTTCCTAAGTCATCGCAAGGATATGACACCATTTGGGTGATTGTTGACCAACTTACTAAGTCTGCAATCTTTACACTGATGAGAGAGACTGATTCCATAGAGAAATTAGCGAGAATGTACCTGAAGGAGGTAGTCACGAGGCATGGAATACCTGTCTCTATCATTTGTGATCGTGACCCAAGATTCACATCAAATCTATAGAGGTCACTTCAGAAGGCTTTGGGTACTAACTTGGGTATGAGTACTGCGTACCATCCGCAGACTGATGGACAAAGCAAGAGAACTATCCAAACTCTCGAGGATATGCTACGTGCTTGTGTAATCGACTTTGGAAATGGTTGGGTTAGACATGTGCCATTAGTTGAGTTTTCTTACAATAACAGTTATCACGCTAGCATCAAGGCTGCACCTTTCGAGGCACTTTACGGTCGAAAGTGTCGTTTACCTGTTTGTTAGGCCGAGGTTGGGCAAGTTCAACTCACCGGTCCAGAAATGGTCCAGGAGACAACTGAGAAGGTCATTCAGATCAAGCATAGAATGCAAGCCGCTCATGACTAACAAAAGAGTTACGCCGATTTAAAGCGTAAGCCGATGGAGTTCCAGGTTGGGGATAGAGTATACTCAAAGTTTCACCTTGGAAAGGGGTCGTACGTTTTAGAAAACAGAGGAAGTTAAACCCTAGATATGTTGGACCTTTCAAGGTACTGGAAAAGATTGGAACCGTTGCTTACAAGCTTGAGCTTCCTCAAGAGTTGAGCAGAGTTCACAATACGTTTCATGTATCCAACCTGAAGAAATGTTATTCCGACAAACCATTAGCCGTTCCGTTGGAAGGACTACATATTGATGACAAGCTCCATTTTGTTGAAGAACCTATAGAGATCATAGATCGAGAGGTCAAACGGTTGAAGCAAAGCCGTATCCTAATTGTCAAGGTTCGATGAAACTCAAGGAGAGGTCCTGAGTTCACATGGGAACGTACCTTCGTCAAGTGTTGCCACTTGAGCCTTGAGGACAAGGCTCTTCTAACGGGTGGAGACTGTAACATTTCACATTTTCAAGTTATTTCTCGACTCAATTATTTTCATTATTTATTTTTACCCGTTCGCTTTTAATTATTATCTTATAGTTAAATCGCGTAAACTAAAAATCATCATTCAACGTAAACGGACACCAAACAAATAAAAGTTTACGTCAAGCAAGTGTTATATGATTATTAAGAGTATAATTTATAACTTTTCATAATTTATTTTTATTGGTTACGTAAAACGCTTATGTTTCGCAATAAATTACATTCGGGCATACCCGGAAGCACCTATACCTATCTTTACTTAAACCAATACCCACTTTTATACCCAATAAATAAAAATTTATTCTTTTTCTACCTATTAAGCACTTAGAACCGGATCCATGCATATACGCTCATAATAAAATCATAAATCTCCTACTAGTGTCACCATCATCTAGTTATAGGACCACCAAGTACACTTACAACCCCAATTCT
>BQNB010053712.1:0-39866 GCA_026074375.1 Tanacetum coccineum
AGGGCCAGCATACCCATTCCTATGAGGAGTTACTGCCACAAACCCCTTGCTCACTTTCGCCCTCTTATTATCATTTCCCCAACCTCCTTACTTGCTTGTCTCTTTCACTCCCTTTCTTTTCTCATTACCATTTGTCAATGTACCGCAGCTAACTTCCTTATCAGTAAGTATCCCAACTCTAAGAATTTCACTCTGGATTATGGTTGGTTGGGTCGCTCGGAGCATTTCCCGAATCTCAAGAGCTAAACCAGCTATGTACCTCTTGATGCGTGATGACTCATGAGTAACTAGATGCGGGACCAACTTGGCCAATTCATGAAACCGATCTGTATAGCTGGCGTGATTGGCTCCTACCATCTTATGATTCTAAAACTCAGTTTCCAACTTCTCCATTTCATTGCTAGGACAGAACTCCTCTACAAGCAACGCCTTAAAATCAGTCCATGACATACCTATTGTAGCTTCACGACCTCTTGCTTGAACTTAGGTGTTCCACCAAGTCAAAGCCTTGTTCACAAACAAGCTAGCAGCATACTTCACCTTTTGATTCTCAGCACACCCACTATTGTCAATTACATTCTCCATCTTCTCTATCCATCGGGTAAGTGCTATCACACCTCCTTTTCCATCATACTCTTTGGGATTGCATGCCATGAACCCTTTGTAGGTACATCCATTATTTCCACCATTCCCACCATTTCCACCATTAGCATTGTTTACATTGTTAGTTACTTGGGTGACGATCTGAGGAAGAATGTTTTGCAATTGTTGTGCGATGATAGTAGCAATGTTGAGGTTCTCCTCATTGCTGGGACCGCTTCGACAGGATGGAGCCATTTCTATATGAGATAAAATTTATATACATTAGACGATATAATAATGATTTCCAATCCCATAATCTTATCATACTCTTCCATAACCATATACATACAAGTATAACCAACATACAACGAATCAACATTAATCCATGCAATCATACTTGCAAGTCCACTTGTGTTGTGGCGCATGTATAATTATGTTGTCCACCATAATTATAGATGCCCCCTTTCACAGTTGTACTCCTTCCTATGATGACACTTCATGAAATAAACACACGACATATCACCTAACTCAAATGAAAACAACTAATCACACATAGGAATAACCCAATAATCACTTTTATTATATTAAAATACTCAATATCCAAGAGTTGAAAATAACATTCCTAAACATGGCTCCAAACGTCAAAAGGAAAATAAAACAAACTAAAACACATCAACACTTAGAATAATACGGACAGTCGCAGAACGTGTAGTCGGGAATAGCTTTAGCTGTCTTCTTCAACTTCTTACACTTAGGCTTACTTCTTATAGTAGACTCAAGATTCGATTCTACCTCCTTTTCGAATGCTTCATATCCTAGGGGCTCATCCTCATCCTCAATCAACCAACCATTCACGTTGCCTTCTCATTAGGGCAGTCGATGCGGAGCAAATTCATTCCTTTAGAGTTCTGGGTGATCAACAAATCCATACAGATCATAAGGCTTAGGTTACTCACTTGGCTCTTCTTCTTCTTCTTCAGACGAATGGTATCCTGGGAACTTAGAGATTTCTCCATCTTTTGAAATCATTGTCAGCTCCCTCACTAGGATCCATTTTCCTCCTACTTGTTTCTTAGTCATCTTTGCTTCAATTCGCCGTGGATACAGACCTTTCGGTATTCGGACTCTACGGTTCATATGTTTCATCCTAAGCTTCATCATTGGATCAGTAAAAAGCTTGAGTCCACTTGCGAAGAAGATTCCCCAATGATACTTAGCACTAGACATACGAGCTGGAGGAGACATGACTAAAATAACACAAGGAAGGGTATATACTATTAGATCCCCAAAATGAAAAGTATATATATAGTAGTAATGAAAATAGGAAAAACTAAAGCTTTTAAGTAGCGAGAAAATAGAGTAGATACGTACATATACACTTAATCCCTAAAATGCAACTCTATGAGGGACTCCTAGGTTATAGTCTAGGTTTAACCACCTACTTCTTGATAACCATTAGCTTTGACACCAATCTGTCACACCCCGCCATGGTGGGAACACGATGCGTAACTTCATGGGTATCATCACAACACAATGATGTCAACAATAGAGAAAACTATAAGAATAAACATACATGGACACAAAGTGTCATGACAGTGCCTTAACACAAAAGAATCTTGCATTAATGAAAAAAGGGTCTCAATAATACAAAGACTTAACATGTCTCACAAACCTAACAAATCAAACAACATTCAAGAAGAATCCATAAAACAAGTACAAAACAAAAATCAGAAGATAAACTCCATATGCAATCCTAAGGTCTCTTTAGTCACTTTTAGATTCAAAACCATCAACATGCTCACCTGAAAATGATGCTTAAAAATGTCAACACAACGGAGTCATAGGTTTACGACACATAATTCAAGCTTTAGATCAATTACTGTGATTAATAAAAACAGAACATGGCAGGACAGTTAAGCTACTATTATACAGGCTGACATGCATACGTATAAGCCAACCATAACCAGGACGGAATGTGTCCCCTGATCCAAGCCACAAATCATGTCTCACAATAATGGGTAGGAACGTTACCCCCGATCCAAAGCACACAACATTGGGTAGGAACGTTACCCCCGATCCAAAGCACACAACATTTAGCACATAATATATAATAGCTACATAAAAGTCCATGCGTCAATTAAACCACATAATCACAACAATTAAAACATTTTAAGACCTTTGCATCATTTCCATCCCAAGAAAACAAAGTAAAAATGGACTATGAAACTCACCTGATGCTCAGCTACTTGACTGAATCTTGCAAATAATCTAAACACAACAAAAACACAAGTTACACTCGGTTAGCTAAAGCCAAACAATTATGTATACATATTTGATAGACTTCTAAACCTCTAGACTAAGTTTTAATCCTTTAAATACATTTCTCCCTTATCATTTTTCAATACGCCTATTTAACCGTTAACCATTAACTTCTTAATTTCACCGTTTCTGATGAATTTTAATAGTCACTTTATGACCCAATAAATACTAAAACACCTATGATGTTCTCCTTACATCCCATAGCTCCCCAATGAGTTGTGAGCTACTGTGATTTTTTAGAAAAAATAATATTAAGTGGAACTATTTTATAAAAATTCATCATTACAAAGTACTTAGATTCGGACCTGAACGCACACCAAAAAGTTTGACATCCTTAAAAATACTTAGAAATGTTTTGCGTAGCCATTCGGAACGGAGTTAATAAGGCACTAAAAGTATAACCTCGATTTTGGCTAACCCTAATTCGAAATTTAAATAGGGGTTTTACTCCCCGAAATCATATCCAAATCTGACCCGAATTTACTGTTTTGACAACTTTTCTTACGAAAATTATTAGACCAACTTCCCGACCTCGAAATCGATCGTGGCTGGACTTTTTGAAAACTAGACTCTGTGAACTTATCAATGGACATAATATTGATAATAAAACACGTTACCATCATTAAGATATCAATCGAACAACATGACCTACAATTCTACCCAAACCTAATTCCTTTTCTAACGCGTTCTAGACCTAACCGACTACACCAAAACACTCATAAACCAAACTTGGGCGAATGAAAAATCCATATTCGTCCACAAGCTTTATTGCTAACTGTTTTATTACAGGTTCAAGTAAATATGGAGATGGAGATACCTCGTTCCAGTAGAGTCAATTTCATAACCGCATTCTCATACTCGACCGACACATCTAAAGACATCATGAAAGCTCAAGTATATGTTTCAAAGCTTCTGCAACTCTGATATCAAAATCTCCTTAAAGTGATCAAGTATTAAAGTTAAAAGAACTTCAAGAACAAAGAATAATCAAGCCTTCAAGATCAAGAAGGGTATGAGCATGTCGGTCCAGATGTCACAAGAAAAAGATGGCAAAACATTATAAGATGATGATTAGAGATTACTTTTGGCTGATGATCTCATAGAAGCTCAAGATCACTGATAAACGTCAAACGCGTGTCGTAGTAATATATAGTATATCCCGTTAGATAAGACAATTACTTTAGGAAAAATAATCGTCTATCTTCCGAGTGTCGTTTCCACGGCGAGAGATGAATTGAAATTTAATAGAATGTTTCGTTTGGTGCTTGAATGACAAATATGTTGGTTTTGGTTTTAAACTATTTTTATACTAAAAAAACTAATA
Organism: Tanacetum coccineum; assembly: GCA_026074375.1. Lineage (NCBI taxonomy): Eukaryota > Viridiplantae > Streptophyta > Magnoliopsida > Asterales > Asteraceae > Tanacetum > Tanacetum coccineum. Next base: position 4,226 of record BQNB010053712.1, read on the forward strand.
TTAATTCTAAAACTAAAAGATTATACTAAAATTGATATAAATGACAAATATGCTTGCTAAGTGACGTGAAATGTTCCTTAAGTGCGGGCTTAGGTTTAACGAATAAAAATCCTTAGAAAACAAGTTGCAAGAAATTAAATGACAAGTTAAGTAAAATGCTTTTTAAAATAAATGACAAGTAATTAAATTGCATTAAAAGTAAATGACGGTATGTAAATTGACTATTAATTTTTTAAACGTTTTTAAACCGCACTTAAATTCCAAATCACTAATCACTTGGCAACCACAAGTTAAACTACTCACTACGCATGACAAATATCAAATAAGCTAACATTTTATAAAATAACTAATTAAATCTACACTAATTAATTGAAAAAGGATAGAAAATGTAACCAAATTGAAGAGCCGCAAATAAACGATAACCACCCGATCTTACAAACTTAATAAACAAATAAGTTTATCACTTTTAAGCTTTACTTCACTAATTAGCAAATAAAGGTGTCAACTTTATCTACTAAATACTTTCGTAAAAACTATAAAGATTAAAATTTTATCTATTTATCAACCTTATAAGACCCTTAAGCTCCGGCCTTAGATGTAGAAGGATGGAATAAGAAATAAGACATGAAAAGTTAAGACAAAACAAGCTAATAAGATGAAAACTTTTTAGAAAAATAAGCTATTTTGAAAACTAATTTTTGTAAAAATAAAACTAGATTAAATCTATATATAAAAAAAACTACTTTTGAAATAAAAACTAGAATAAGCTAAAAAGCTATCAAGGCTTTTTCGAAGAAAGGATGAAGAATATAAGCTTATAAATAAGCCACTTCTCAAATAAGCTACAAATACCCTTCGAAATAAGCCCTAGCTTAATAAGCTATAAGAAAAACTAGTAAAGTTTAGAACTTTATGACTAAATAAGCTAAATAATAAGCTCTCGAAGATAAAGGTGCTCAAGACTTAATGAATAAGTCGAGTAGGAGACTCATGACACCCTTTTTAGCATTCGAATCGAGCTTAATCAAACAATAAGCATTTTTGAAAAAGTAAAGACAAGAAAAGAGAAAAAGATGAGATAAGCAAAAGCTATTTTAGAATTTATTCTAAAGACAATAAGCTAAAAGATGAAAACTTTAGATCTAAATCTACCCGAAACTAAGATGTTCAATCAAGTGAACTTGGATCGGGTATATTTAAAGATTTAGATCTAAGAAAAATAAGCTAGAATTAAAAAGCAACAATTTTATGCTAGAAAATAAGCTAAAAATATAAGATCTATTATTTTTAGATCTAATCCACCCGAAACTAAGGTGTTCAATCAAGTGAACTCGGATCGGGTATGATTAAGGATTAGATCTATATATAAAAAATAAGCTTGAATAAAAATAAGCAATCGAAAAATAAGCTCACTCGAAAAGCTCTAAATCGAAAACAATATAAAATAAGCTAGTCTAAATAAGCTATGGAAGTAGCTTATTAGAATATAAGCTTAAGAGATGGGATCCAAAAATAAGCTATAAGCATGAGCTTATTTGGAAATAAGCAAAAGAAAAGAAAGAGTAGAAGAATAAGCATAAGAAATAAGCATTAAGAAATAATAAGCATAAAAACCAACCTCAAACATCTTCATTAATAAGCTCAAAATCTTGATTACAATAAGCTAAATAAGCTATAAAAGCTTTTACAATGAGCTCAAAATTATACTACACTACTCCTAAATCTACACCTACTACTATTTTGAAAATAAACTAATTCTAACACTAACTAGCACCAAATGGTGTTGATACGTGTGATATATATCCCCCAAAGTAGGTGGGGGTATTTCCGTCCTTTTAGGTCATCCACCACTCATATTGCTAGATCTCAAGGTATTTTGGTCTTTTTGCCTTCTACCAACCGCCTCATTATTGCCCATGATTGGCACGGATTCACGCACTTTGACCTCGTACTGACACACGCCTCCTCGGACTGACACACGCCAGATGCCACGTGTCACACTCTGATTGGCCAGCCGCCACTTGGAACAGTACCTCGTACCTCGGACTAACACCTCTGCCTGCCACCTCGTACCTCGTACTGACATGTCAGTCTGCACCTCGTACTTGCCTGCAATCTGACATTCAATCATAAGAATGCCACGTGTTACCACCAGAGTGGTGCCACGTGGGGTAAGTACTGTTCCGTCACCGTCCGGTCAACCGCCGCCGGACGACCGGTCAACGGCGACAGTCAACGGTGGACCACCGCCCAACGGCGGCAGTCAAGTCGGGTATTGGGCCGCGTCAAGTCGGGTCAGGTCCGGGTCCGCCACGTGGCAGCTGACGTTGCGTAGAGGGGATTATATCCCTCCTGCATGAATCGAACCCTCGACCTCTTGGTTTGAGTCTCAAAGGAAACCACAAGACCAACTGCGCTAGGCAGTGGTCTTGTTATATATATACATAATTATTTACTTACCCCTTATTTGGCCAAGTTTATTTATACTAGCATTAAAGGTTCAAACAGGGACAAAAAAGGTTCAAAATAAAAAGGTTCAAATATGAAAGGCCGGTACCGTTGGACTCGTAATTTTGTGCTCTTTCCAATGGTGTGATCAAGGAAAATTAACGACTTCATTTCGACCTCGATAAACGTGAAAACGTCGTCGAAAGTTACCCGAAAAATACCGTTTTTGCTTTGTTTTCAATCCTTTGTACCTGTAAGACATAAAAACGCAATACAAACATATTTGTAACATATTTATCCATATTTTAGTGTTTTAGTCCATTTATTAGCATTTTCTAAGGTATAAATGATGTGTGTTTTAGCATATATCAATCACATACAAGTCGAGTTAAGGAACAAGCTCAAGACTAAAGATTAAAGATCACTACATCAAAGTAGAAGATATCAAATAAAGAATCAAAGACTACAAGTGATACACAAGTTCAATCAGAAGATTGTTGAGCTTAACTTTATGTATTCTAGGGTGACCTCCCTTAGGGGGAGATTGTTAGATATTAGAAAAAGACTTGGTCACCCCGTATATTTTACCGTTTGTTGTAGCTCGTAGTTAAACGTTAATCGTATGACATACGGTATTGGGTAGTAAGTGCGACTTACGTGATAATTAGTCCCAATAGATCTCTTTATTCACTCATGCTCCCTCAACCGGTCCTCCGGTCAAGAGATTAATAGTTCATGATAGTTTTGGGCAATAGGAGGTCTACCGCTACTTAGAAAACACGTAAACAGGGAAAAATTCTCATGAAAGTACTTGTGTCCGATTTAAAAAACAAGCAATGTTTCTCCACCCATAAGTTATATAATCATTTTATTCAAAGGTAAAAGTGTGGGGCTTTGTGAAACTCACCTTATGCGAGTTGTGGATCATAAAAGGAATCAAACTCAAACAAAAACAATATACACATGTTAACTATCGATAACCTAGTATATAGTGGCCGTCTTAGAATAATGTGCAACGAATAACGCTTAACACAAGAGGTGATTATCCGAGCATGAGTAGACATGGCATATCCTTTTCAAAACATACTTTTGAAAGTTATAGGTTTGACAAGTATCGACACTTTGACACATCTTCAAAAATCTTTCGTCTTTTAGTGTATTTTATCGTATAGTGCATTTTTGTCTTTTGTGTTTTTTGTTTTTAGTGTATTTCTTTTCTTTTAGTGTATCTTCTTTTTAGTGACCCGACACCACAAAGTTGTGGATCAATAATCGTAAATGTTAACATAAATAGGACAACTTACGTATATTCTACATTTGATTATAAGTTTGATAATAAAAGTATATTTTTTGACGCATTTATAAAGTTTATAAATTTTCACCATGACCTTTCTAAAAATATCGACTTTCCATTTGTATTCATCTCGACTCGTGAAAATTTCCGTTTTATGAAAGTACATCTTTTATTGACTTAAAAGAATATCTGATAGATTTTCGACAACACCACAAATATTACAACAATTTATTCTAAACCTAAACCTATTCGACTTTCAATTTATGCTTCCAACAAAACAAACATCTAACTTAATCTATTTGCCAACAATATTCAAGCTCGCTTACGATAAATCTCAATAAAGAATTAGCCGTATTATAACAATTTCTATATCCCAAATAGTCACAATCAAACTTTTACGCAAAAGTACAACTAACTTTTTATGTTTTCCTTTTTAATAAATAAAAGATTAACTTTGAGACTTGTAGTTTTTATAGAAAATAGGTATTGATTGTTCACAAACGATTCGCTTTGTACACCTTGTTCGGATAGGTCTTACGAATCAAAAAGTTCAACTTATTTATGAAAAAGTAGAGATGACTTACAAGAAAACACGACGAAAGATGATTAGAAACTAAGAACAACCCAAACGTTGTTTATAAACTACCCGGATAGAAACAAGAATCAACCTCGAACAATATATCTTCCATGGGGGTCAAGATAAAAAAGAAATGGATTTGGTGTGTGTGTTTGGTGGTTCGGACAAAGAGAGAAAAAGAAAGAGTAGTGTGTGTTTTCTTGGTGAGAAATGATTATGAAATGAATATGTACACATGAACTTAACTAGCAAAAATCACACATAAGGTGCTAGTGTGTGTGTCGACGGTGGGACAAAAGAGCCAAAAGGGGACTAAAATGATCCTCTAATCATTTCCCTTTGAGTACATGTCCTTAACCTCAAATCATGCAACCATATCTAGTGAAATTGATTTCAAAATTTGAATCCTATGCATGTATGTGCATGCATATCCAGTTATAATGAGACCAAATGGTGGACCAAAAGTGGCCTCCATTATTCTAGGAATTTTAGTGCATGCATATGAATTAATTTCCAAGGCTTTCCATGCATACATGCATTAATATACTTAACCGATTACGCAAACAACGAAAATGATTAACGACTTCACGAAAAATTATGAAATCTTAAATATTAATTTAAAAATTAAAAACACGTCCAATGACGAAAGACTACGATGAAATACAATACGGTTCGCTCCCAGAGACGATTCTCAGATTATAACGGGATAACTTCCCGGTTACGCGTAAAAGTTAAACGAAACATCAAAAAGTTCAAATTATCAAACGGAAACAGCTAAATTATTAAACGGAAATTCTCGAGGTGTTACATTCTTTCCCCGTTAAAGAAGCTTTGTCCTCAAAATCTTAGAGCACCTATGCCGAAGGTGCAGAGTTGGTTAAAAGTGGGGTATTTCTTTTGCATTTGGTCTTCACGTTCCCAGGTGAACTCAGGACCCCTCCTAGAGTTCTAGCGTACTTTGACAATCGGAATAAGACTCTTTTTTAGACGCTTGGTCCATGATCTCGACAGGTTCTTCGATGAAGTGCAATTTGTCTTCAACTTGGATTTCATCCAGTGGTATAGCAAGAGGTTCATCAGCTAAGCATTTCTTCAATTTTGAGACGTGAAACGTACTATGAACTCTGCTTAATTTCTCTGGGAGTTCAAGATGATAGGCAACGGTTCCTACTTTAGCAATGATCTTAAAAGGTCCAATATAACGAGGGTTTAACTTTCCCCGTTTGCTAAAACGTATCACTCCTTTCCAAGGAGATACTTTTAACATGACCTTATCTCTTACTTGAAACTCAAAAGGTTTTCGTCTTACGTCGGCATAACTCTTTTGATGATCACGGGCCACTTGGTTACGGCTCTTGATTTGAATGATCTTCTTAGTCGTCTCGTGGATGATCTCTAGGCCAGTGAGCTGACTATCTCCAACTTCAGCCTAGGAGATAGGTGATCGACACTTACGCCCATACAACGCCTCAAACAGAGCAGCCTTAATGCTGGTATGGTAACTGTTGTTATATGAAAATTCTACCAATGGTAAGTGTCTATCCCAACCTTTTCCAAAGTCGAGTACACATGCACATAACATGTCCTCCAATGTTTGAATGGTCCTCTCACTTTGACCATCGGTCTCTGGATGGTAAGCTGTACTCATATCCAATCGAGTACCTAATGCTTTATTAAGGGACTTCCAAAAATGTGACGTAAATTTCCCATCACGATCAGAGATGATTGAAACTGGCACTCCATGCTTTGAGACTACTTCCTTCGAGTACTGTCTTGTCAACTTCTCTAACGTGTCATCTTCTCGCATAGGCAAGAAATGAGCAAACTTAGTAAGACGATCAACGATTACCCAAATTGTGTCTTGACCGGCTGCCGTCTTTGGCAACTTAGTCACAAAGTCCATCGTTATATTCTCCCATTTCCATTGTGGGATATCTGGTTGAACCAACAAACCCGATGGTTTTTGATATTCTATCTTAACCTTGGCACATGTTAAACACTTGCTGACATAAGTGGCAATTTCTGCTTTCATGTTAGGCCACCAATACAGCCTCCTAAGGTCCTGGTACATCTTATCCGATCCAGCATGGATGCAATACTTTAACTTATGAGACTCATGCATAATCAAAGCTCTCAAAATCACACAATACACGGAACCCCAACTATCGATTGTTCAATATAATTTTCTGTCAGCGCGACGGTTACTAGCTTGTTTAATCATGATATGTAAATTCTTCGTTGTATTGTTATGAAGTTCTCTTCCTTTCTGGCTTTCCGATGAGCACTCAAATCTGCTTAGGAAGGTTTAACCATATAGTCATAACTAAGGCTCGAACTCGTAGCAGCTTGTTTCTCTCCTTTCGGCTCAGGGCATCAGCCACCACGTTCGCCTTCCCTGGGTGATATCGAATCTCACAGTCGTAGTCACTCAATAACTCTAACCAATGTCTTTGTCTCATATTCAGCTCCTTCTGATCGAGAATGTGTTGTAAACTCTTGTGTCAGTGAACACAAGCACTTTGTACCGTACAAGATAGTGTCTCTCAAAAAAAAAATCCCAATCATTTCAAGGCAAACACTACTACACCAAGCTCTAGGTCATGTGTAGTATAGTTCTTCTCGTGAACCTTGAGTTGGCGGGATGCGTAGGCTATAACCTACTCCCTCTGCATCAAAACCGCGCCCAACCCTTTATGCTAGGCATCGCAATATACCATGAACTTCTCACTTCCCTCTGATAAGGCCAATATCGGCGCACTATACAATTTCTGCTTCAACAACTAAAATGCAGCCTCTCCCATTTCTCCCCAATCATACTTCATACGTTTCTGAGTCAGTTTCATCATAGGTCTAGCGATTTTTGAAAAACCTTTGATAAATCGTCGGTAGTAACCAACCAAACCTAAAAATTGACGGATCTCGGTTGGTGTCTTAGGTGACGCCCAATCCTTGATTGACTCGATCTTAGCGGGATCAACGTGAATGCCTTCACTATCAATCACGTAACTAAGAAATTATACCTTCGACAGCCAAAACTCACACTTTGAAAACTTGGCGTACATATCTTCCTCCTTCAATAACTTTAAATCAACTTAAGGTGTCCTTCATGCTCTTGGAGTAAATCAAAATATCATCGATGAATACAATCACGAATCTATCCAGATACGGTTTGAACACCCGATTCATCAAATCTATGAATACTGACGGTGCGTTAGTCAAGCCAAACGGCATTACTTGGAACTCGTAGTGTCTATAGCAAGTCCTAAATGCTGTCTTTGGAATGTCTTCCTCATGAACTCTGAGTTAGTGATAACTAGATCTCAGGTCGATCTTAAAGTAGACTCTTGATCCTTAGAGTTCATCGAACAAGTCGTCGATCCTCGAAAGTAGGTATCAGTTCTTCACAGTAAGTTTGTTTAGTTCACGGTAGTCGATACACATCCAAAAAGAACCATATTTCTTCTTGACAAACAAAATCGGTGCTCCCTAGGGTAAGGAACTGGGTCTTATAAATCCTCTGTCAAAAAGTTCTTGCAATTGAGAGGACAACTCTTGCATTTTGGCTGGTGCTAATCGATACGGGGCTTATGCTACAGGTGCAGCACCGGGGACTAAGTCGATTTGAAATTCAACTTGTCGAGCAGGTGGTAGTCCAGGTAAATCTTCTAGAAAGACCTCCGAAAATTCCCGTACGATTAGCACGTCCTCAAGTCGCTTCTCCTCTGACTTATCCTTAGCCTTCTTGGATGTAACTTGCGCTAGGTAGACTTGACATCCCTTCTGAATATACTTCTGGGTCCTCGTACACGATATGATGTTCAGCTTACTTCCGTCGTCGTAATTTTCACCTCGGATTATCAATACCTCATCTCCATAAGGAATACGAACGACCTTCTCGTCACAAACGATCAACGTGTGGTACTTCGCCAACTAATCCATACGATGTTGACTCTAAACAACAATACAAGTTCTACGGGCATTAGATCTATGTCGACGGCATGACCTAATAATACTAAACGTGTAACCTATTTATGTACAACATTTGTTTATGGAAATCTTTCCAATCGGCAAGTTCTACAGCATAACTGGTTTCTAAAGTGGATGGGGCAACATCAAGCAAAGCACTAAAGGTAGACGACATAAAACTTCTATCGGCTCCCGAATCGAATAACATAAAAGTATAACAGTTATTGAGAAGAAACGTACACGTGACAACATTAGAATCAGGGTTTGTTCCTCCTCTACCAATGGTGTAAGCCCTTACTGTAGCTTCGTTACCTCCAGTCTGGTTTCCAGTCTTGTTCCCAACTCGGTTCCCATGGTTCTGGTTTCTCAACTTTGGACATTCTCTCTTCACATGTCCCGGTCTCCCACACTCATAGCAAATAACACCTTGCTGATTCCCAAGTGGGGCTCTTTGCGTGTTTGGAACAGCAGCTGCAGATCTGCAATCTCTCGTCTGGTGTCCAACTCTCTTACAGTTATTGCACTTCACTGTACATGGCCCAACATGGTGGTATCTGCACTTGTTGCAGAGTGGGTGAGGTCCAGCATACCCTCTCTTCTTATTGTTCCCAGCCGCGTAAGCTCTAGCCACATTCTGCCCACTAACATTTTGCCTCTTAAACGGTGGTTGTTGACCACAGTTATCCCTTGGGTTACTTTCCATCCTCCTCTTATTCTCAGCACTCCTTGCAGCATAACCCTGGAGCTTCTTGTCCATCAATTGGTTAGCAATGCGTATGGCATCTTGGAGTCTAGCCGAATTCGCAGCAATCACATTTCCTTGAATGTTGTTCGGTAATCTTCCAATAAACTTCTCCACTCTGTCTTCTTCATCAGGGACCATTCTAGTACACAACAAAATCAACTCCTGAAACCTTTGAGTGTAAGCAGTCAAGCCATTTCCTTTCACGGTCAGATTCCATAATTCAGTCTCCATCTTCTGGATTTCATTCCTCAGGAAGTACACTTTCTGGCATCAACCTCATAAGTCCAACCCAGTTCATGGCGTATGCAGCATCAACACCAATTGTTCTCTTATGAGAGTTCCACCAAGTCAAAGCACTGTCTTGTAGTGTGCATGTAGCATATTTCACTTGGTACTTCGGTGGACAATTACTAATGTTGAACAAAGTCTCCATTTTCTTGAACCAGCGGGTCAATCCGACAACGCCTTCGGTTCCTGAGAAATTATGTGGCTTGCACTTCAAGAAGTCTTGGAAAGTGCACTCTCTAGCCACTGGCATGAAACCTCCATAGTTCATACCATGATTCCCATTTCTATTTCCATTTCCGTTTTCTCCATTCCCTCCATTTCCATTTCCTCCATTTCCTCCATTTCTATTTCCTCCGTTACCTCCATTCCCATTTCCTCCATTCTCACCTTCTTGTTCATCCCCATTCTCATTTAGGGGTTCAAGGGTCCTTGCAGCTTCACGAGCCTCCATCTCTTCAGCTACTCGGCGAGTAACCAATTCTTCAACCTCCTCATGGGTCATGGACGCTCCAGATCGGGTGTTAGGCATCTTCCTACAACATAACAACGTAACACTCGATGAGATTTCTAGGTGATGCGAGATCACTAACGGTGTTAAATAAAATTTACGGTTAATTCACATAGGAAATACATGATCGAAATATATTTATGGAAACTCCATAATGCATGACGCAAAAGCATAAGTAAATCAAATCATGACATCATATCATAGATAAATACCAATTTCATATCATCAAACATTAGTGATTACATCACATTTGGTTTCAAAATACAGAAAATACGAGTTTTTAACACTACGGTTATCACTAAATGCTACTGCTCAGTACTACAACACTAATGATCATATCTAAGGACGGTAGCCCATGTGCTTCCTAGCACATGCCTCAAATCTGCCAACTCTCACTCGATCATAAAATCTAAACCGTCGTATCTGCCTTAGCTCTCCCTGCATACATGACATGCCACGCTAGAGTCGGTCAACTCTCTGACTCTCAACACTCGTGATGCCTCTGATCCTCCTGTTATCCCTCTCCAACTCAACAATCCTCTCAGTCAAGGCAGTGACTGCCAACTCAACCCCAACAATCCTATGTCCCTGTTCCCTCTGGACTCCCTTAATGACATGTATACAATGGACTGGGATAGCCTCTGTGTGATCATGGAACCTCTGAACAAAATCTCCTAATGTCTCATACGTAACCTCTACTGCTCCTTCCAGAGCAGGCTCAGGAATATCCTCTGGCAGGATGCGTAACCCTCTCAACTCTGACCTCAATCGGGCCCCTCGCACCCGTCTCACTCTCCTCTCGATCAACAGCCTCAACTACAACTCTAGCATCAATCCCCCTATCCCTAAGAGCATCCGCGTAAGCGAAACACTCGTCAATCTCTACTTAAATCTCTGGATCAATATCCTGCTCTAAGTGAGGCTCATCGCTACCCTTGATAATAACATCATCCCTCAAACTAGTCTCTCTAGGATCAACTTCTACATCTTCCAAATAACCAGAATCCCTAACCCTCTTAGGCGATGGTATCAAATCAGCACGGATAGGAGATAGAGCTCCGGATACAGGTGGTAATACAGGTACAGATGTCATAGAGGACCTACGTCTCTAAGATGTTCAATCAAGTGAACTTGGATCGGGTATATTTAAAGATTTAGATATAAGAAAAATAAGCTAGATTTAAAAAGCAACAAACTTTATGCTAGCAAATAAGCTAAAAAGAAATAAGAAAAAGACAAGAGAATAAGCATAAATAATAAGCTAAAAATAAACACCAACCTTTGAAATAAACTTCTTCATTAATAAGCTCAAGAGTTACAATAAGCTAGATCTAATAAGCTTCAATAAGCTTTTACAATAAGCCCAAAATAAACTACATTATTCTACTCCTAAAACTAACACTACAACTACTATGTGAAAATTCACTAAAAACTAAAAACTCCCATTTGCTGATGTGCGTGTTGATATATATAGCCCAAGTGGGTGTTGGGGGCATTTTCGTCTTTTCAGGCCATCAAGAACTGTTATAGTGCAAATATGGGGGGTAATTTCATCATTTCAGCCCACCCCGTGTTATTATACAGCGTACCTCGTACGCCAGCTGGATCCACCAATGAGAGCATGCCACGTAGCCTTCTAGAAACCTCGTACCAATCAACCTCGTATTGCTACAGTACCTCGTATACCTGCACAGTACCTGGTACCAATCATTAGTTGTGCCACGTGTCACCACCTGAGTGGTGTCACGTGGCCTGCCAGCCGTCACCGGAGCCACCACCAGACCACCGGTCAGCGGTGGTCAACGGCGGCAGTCAACGGTGGCCAACGACGGTCAACGGCGGCTGACCACCGTCAGAGCACCGCCGGACCACCGGTCAACCACTGGTCAACGACGGTTGACCGCCAGTCAACCGGTGGGTCATGACTAGGTCTGGATCGGGTCTTGGGCCGGGTCAGGTCCGGTCTTGGGCCGGTCTTGGGCCGGGTCGGGTCTGGGTCCGCCACGTGGCATGCCACGTGGTGCCATGTGTCAGCTGACGTGTCGTGGAGGGGATAAACCCTCCTGCGTTTCGAACCCATGACCTCCTGGGTGAAATCTCAAAGCAAGCCACAAGACCAACTGCGCTAGGCAGTAGTCTTGTTATATATGTGCATTATTAATCCTTTAACCCACTTTTGGCCCTTTTTATAACAGGGATGAAAAAGGTTCAAAATAAAAAGGTTCAAATATAAAAGGCCAGTACCGTTGGACTCGTAATTTCGTGCTCTTTCCAATGGAGTGATCGGGGAATATTAACAACTTTGTTTGAAACACGATAAACGTAAAAACGTCGTCGAAAGTCACCCAAAAATTACCGTTTTTGCTTTGTTTTCAATCCTTTGTACCTGTAAGACATAAAAACACAATACGAACATATTTGCAACATATTTATCCATATTTTAGTGTTTTAGTCCGTTTATTAGCATTTTCCGGGGTACAAATGATGTGTGTTTTAGCACATATCAACGGTCAACATAAAGTTGAGTGAATTCATAGGTTTAATTTGATGTAATAATGGACCACAAGATTTTACAATCATGCGACAGTTATAACAAATACAACTTCACATAAAAGATATTTACGTTGCACTAAGCTCATGACACCGATGCTAATTCGGAGACATAGCTTTCATATAGCTATAGGTTGCATTGCCCTAGAGTAAATCCAACCTAAGATTTCTTATCCGAAATTCGACATGACATATATCCGTTTAATCGGGTGACCCGTAGGTAGTAAGTGCGACTTACCCGGATAGGGATAATTAGTCCTAATAGATCTCTTTATTCACTCACGCTCCCTCAACCGGTCCTCCGGTCAAGAGATTAATAGTTCATGATAGTTTTGGGCAATAGGAGGTCTAGCGCTACTTAGGGAACACGTAAACAGGGAAAAATTCTCATGAAAGTACTTGTGTCTGATTTTAAAAACAAGCAATGTTTCTCCACCCAAAGTTATAAAACGTTTATTCAAAACGAGTAAAAGTGCGGGGCTATGAACTCACCTTATGCGAGTTGTGGATCAAAAGGAATCAATCAAGCGAAAACAAATATCACGGTACTATCGACAACCTAGTATATAGTGGTCATCTTAGGATAATGTACAACGAATAACGCTTAACACAAGAGGTGATCATCCGAGTATGAGTAGACATGGCGTAGCATTTTCAAAACGTACTTTCGAAAGTTATATGTTTGACAAGTCTCGACACTTTGACACATCTTCGAAAATCTTTCGTCTTTTAGTGTATTTCGTCTTTTAGTGTATTTTGTCTTTTAGTGCATTTTTTCTTTTAGTGTATTTTGTCTTTTAGTGTATTTTGTCTTTTAGTGACCCGACACACCAAAATTGACTCAATAATCGTAAATGTTGACCTAAACTCGACACTTAACGTTATTCTACATTTGATCATAAGTTTGATAATAAAAGTATATTTTTTGACGCATTTATAAAGTTTATAAATTTTCTCCATAACCTTTCTAAAAATATCGACTTTCCATTTGTATTCATCTCGACTCGTGAAAATATCCGTTTTATGAAAGTACATCTTTTATTGACTCAAAAGAATATCCGATAGATTTTCGACAACACCACAAATATTACAACAATTTATTCTAAACCTAAACCTCTTCGACTTTCAATTTATGCTTCCAACAAAACAAACATCTAACTTAATCTCTTTGCCAACAATATTCAAGCTCGCTATACGATAAATCTCAATAAATAACATAGCCGTAATAATAACAATATATATATCAAAATAGTCACAACAAACTTTTGCACGCAAAAGTACAACTACTTTTTATGTTCTTCATTTTATAAATAAAAATATTAAACTTTGAGACTTGTAGTCTCAAAAGCTAAGGGGAAAAGCTAGAGTGTAAAACTCGATCAAGTCAAAAGCTACCTAATTCTACAGGCCTACTTATTACTAACATTTTTATATTTTCATCATTTTATATATATATATATATATATATATAATAAAACAAAAAAAATTTAAAATTTTGGTCAAAATGGGGTTGCGTGGGAACACAGACAAGCACAGGTATGATTAAATTTCGATAGAAATCTCCCCCACACTTAGAATGGAACATTGGCCTTAATGTTAAAAAATGTCGGGCTTTACCCCCACACTTAGGAATGAAAAAGGCAAATGCAAAACTAATTCCAAGTGTAAAAAGGGAACAATTATATATTATTAAAGATCAGGATTGCGGATTCCCAAATAGCAAAGATCAAAGACCGGATGATTGGTGGATTGAAAACAAGCACGGGTCTTCATGATCCTAAGGAATCCTGCAAAACGAATCACATACCATAGAAAGAAACACGCCCCCACACTTGGGCTATAAAATATCACACTCACTTATTAATCAAGAAAATAGAAAGAAGAAAAGACACGGGTTGCCTCCCAAGAAGCGCTTGTTTTTGTGCGAGTCTCTAGCTTGACTCTCCCGAATTTCCTTTGTCCTTGGGGGAAGATACAGAAAATGGAAACATCACAATCGGATGTTCATATGCCACCCGGTTTAAGTGAAAGGAAAAAATGAAAAGTGGAAATGCCGGGGTCAAAAATAGTATCCTCACTCCCGGAAGAGAAAAGAAAATAAGAAATCACCGGATAAGTGAAATAAGGAAGGAAGGTTCGGATAATGAAGTCCGAATCTATCAAAAGGGTGGGATGGGTGGGTAACACATTAGGAGTATGAACACGAGGTTCTCCCAAATAATCTCTCACATAAACAACGTTTGGTAAAACTCACCTTGATCGGGCCCTCAATCTCAAAATTGAATCGATCATACTCGGGAAGAGAGTTATTAGCATGAGTAGTGGTACTGCCACTAGTCGTCTCTTCCGTATGATTGGTAAAAGACTCGAATTCGGGTAAAGAATTATCCGAATAAAAGAGAGAAGTATCGGACTTCTCAATGAAAGAGTTACTATCGGGGATAGGAAATGAAGAAGGAGACTTGAGCACACAATTAGGAGTGGAGTTATCATTCAAAGATTCGATATTAGCAATAAGACGATTGATGTTCAATAATTTCTCTCGAAGAATAACGTCTTGGATTTGAAGAATATTTTCTAAGTCAAACTCTTCCTTCTCTTGATCAACATCATTCACCTCCTCTAAGCTAACGATCTCCAAATCGGGAGGTGATGCTTCAACGTACTCGATGTCCTCAAAATCATCGTCATCACTTGAAGTATCATCATCGTTGGAATTGACGACAATCTCAGAGTGATCTTTGAAAGCTTTAAGAGGGGTAGGGTTATCACAAAGAGGCACATCACACACACCGTCAGAAATACCCTCGGACTCACTTGGGATCAGGACAAGCTCCTCAACACTAGACTTTATTACTTCGTCTAATTCCGTTGCCGGAATAGTGTCAAGATGCTCATCCTCCATTATGAGAGAGTCAACGGGCTCCTTGGTTGATAAAACGGGTGTGATTGCAATGGTATAGTCCTCGTCATCATCATAGCAAATGGGAATCTTCCAATATCGATCTTTAGCCGCTTGATCTTCCGCAATTCGCCTTTCTTCTTCCTTCTTTTGCATAATTTGACCAACCATATCACATATGGATGTCATTTGCTCCATGATCTTATTTTGAGAATTTAGAAGCTCATTTTGAGCATTGAAGATTGGATGATTGACGGTATATTGCGGGGGTTAAAATTGGTCAAAGCCAAAAGAATTAGAATCATAGCAAGAATTTTGCTCATGATAATAGTCTTCATTCATCGGTTGACATTGAAAAGTCTCATGAGGACCCCCGCAATTTTCACAACAAAGATATTGTTGTTGAAAATCATGAAAATCTTGCGGGAAATTAAAGTCTTGATTGTAACACGGTTCCGGATAGATAAACGGAACTTGAGGTGTACAATAGTGACCATAACGAGCATCGTTCCCGCAAAATTCTTGCGGGAAATTAAAGTCTTGATTGTAACACGGTTCCGGATTGATAAACGGAACTTAAGGTGTAAAATAGTGACCATAACGAGCATCGTTCCCGCAAAATTCACAAGAATACATAGGAGGTTGTGGAGGTGGGTTGAAAACGTTAGGAGAATCATCAACAAAGTTGGGTTTTAAAACGTAAGGTAATGAATTTTCTTTTTCAGAATAGCACGTCGGATCAAAACTTGGCAAAGTTTATGGGAGCTCATCAATGGTTTGATTGCACGGTTCCGGATTAGAGATAATCGGAGCTTTCGTTGTGGACAATTTAACCTATTATGAGCACCTTTCCACAAAGACTCAACAAGTGCATCGTTGACCAAAAGATTCCATCTAACGGGTACATCACCACACTCGAACAACAATTGTGAGTTAATTCTGTGGAGGACTTTGCGAGGAATTTTTCACCGAGTCCTAGTTTGACAACAAATGGGCTCTCGAGGAAGCATTTGCAACGTTGGTATCGTCAGCGGATGACTCGTAAGTGTTTCAGTAGGTCTTGGGTAAATTCCATTTTTCATGACAAATTGCTAAACCAAACTTCTGTTTTTAATTCTTTCGGACATAGAGACTATGCCTTGACAAATTTTTGGGACTTAAACGGGGTTTCCACACTCTGGGACAATCACAAAGGCGGTTGTGAGACGAGTCCGGGGGTTACAAACAATATCCTTTATTATACAACGATCCACAAGACGATCACTAGGGTAATCGGGGAAGAGGGCCGATGTATTTTATTTAAAAGGCCGATTCTGATCACACATTTTCGATATCACTTTAAAACGATAATCGAGTGACGCATAGAATTTAAACAATCTAGAGGGTTAAGAAAAGAATTAAATGGATAAGAACAAAAAGAAGATTATTTTTAGGTTTTTAGGTTTTTTAAACAATATATTTTATTAAAAGACAAAACAAGATCGAATAACTTAAACCTAATAATCAACAAGCTTCACTGTAGCTCTTTAAAAGTGTTTAATTTTCAAAGGTGAGCCGTATATGTTGGTGTTCTTTTACCAACTTGGTGATTTTTATTTCTTTTTATGGACAATGTTTTTATTTTTATTTTTTATTTTATTTTTATTTATTTTTATTTTTATTTTTTTTTAAATTTATTTTCTTGTTTTTATATATGAATAAAAGAAAATAAAAAAATTTTTTTTGTATTATTATTATATTTTTATAAGATAAATACTTACATGGAATGGGTCTTAAGCTCGAACACAAACAATCCCGTAAAAATCGCTACACCTCTCCCCGGCAGCGGCGTCATTTTGATAAACGTCAAACGCGTGTCGTAATAATATATAGTATATCCCGTCAGATAAGACAATTACTTTAGGAAAAATAATAGTCTATCTTTCGAGTGTCGTTTCCAAGGCGAGAGATGAATTGAAATTCATGAGAATGTTTCGTTTGTTGCTTGAATGACAAATATTTTGGTTTTGGCTTTAAACTATTTTTATACTAAAAATTAAACTAATATTAATTCTAAGATTAAAAACTAAAAGATTATAATAAAATCAATAAAAATGACAAATATGCTTGCTAAGTGACGTGAAATGTTCCTTAAGTGCGGGCTTAGGTTTAACGAATCAAAATCCTTAGAAAACAAGTTGCAAGAAATTAAATGACAAGTAAAGTAAAATGCTTTTTAAAATAAACGACAAGTATTTAAATTGCATTAAAAGTAAATGACGGTATGTAAATTGACTATTAAATTTTTTAAACCTTTTTTTAAAACCGCACTTAAATTCCAAATCACTAATCACTTAGCAAACACAAGTTAAACTATTCACTACGCATGGCAAATAAAGAATAAGCAAACATTTTATAAAATAACTAATTAAATCTACACTAATTAGTTGAAAAAGGATAGAAAATGAGACCAAATTGAAGAGCCGCAAATAAACGATAACCACCTGATCTTACAAACTTAATAAACAAATAAGTTTATTACTTTTAAGCTCTACTTCACTAATTAGCAAATAAATATGTCAACTTTATCTACTAATTACTTTCATAAAAACTATAAAGATAAAAACTTTATCTATTTATCAACCTTATAAGAACTTTAAGCTCCGGCCTTAGATGAAGAATGATGGAATAAGAAATAAGACATGAAAAGTTAAGACAAAATAAGCTAATAAGATGGAAACTTTTTAAAAATAAATAAGTTATTTTGAAAACTAATTTTTGTAAAAATAAAACTAGATTAAATCTATATATATTAAAAAATGCTACTTTTGAAATAAAAACTAGAATAAGCTAAAAAGCTATCAAGGCTTTTTCGAAGAAAGGATAAAGAATGAAAGTTTATAAATAAGCCACTTCTCAAATAAGCTACAAATACAATTCGAAATACGCCCTAGCTTAATAAGCTATAAGAAAAACTAATAAAGTTTAGAACTTTATGACTAAATAAGCTAAATAATAAGCTCTCGAAGATAAAGGTGCTCAAGACTTAATGAATAAGTCAAGTAGGAGACTCATGACACCCTTTTTAGCATTCGAATCGAGCTTAATCAAACAATAAGCATTTTTGAAAAAGTAAAGACAAGAAAAGAGAAAAAGATGAGATAAGCAAAAGCTATTTTAGAATTTATTCTAAAGACAATAAGCTAATAAAAAGATTAAAACTTTAGATCTAAATCTACCCGAAACTAAGATGTTCAATCAAGTGAACTTGGATCGGGTATATTTAAAGATTTAGATCTAAGAAAAATAAGCTAGATTTAAAAAGCAACAAACTTTATGCTAGAAAATAAGCTAAAAATTTAAGATCTATTATTTTTAGATCTAATCCACCCGAAACTAAGGTGTTCAATCAAGTGAACTCGGATCGGGTATGATTAAGGATTAGATCTATATATAAAAAATAAGCTTGAATAAAAATAAGCAATCGAAAATAAGCTAAAATAAGCTCACTCGAAAAGCTCTAAATCGAAAACAATATAAAATAAGCTAGTCTAAATAAGCTATGGAAGTAGCTTATTAGAATATAAGCTTAAGAGATGGGATCCAAAAATAAGCTATAAGCATGAGCTTATTTGGAAATAAGCTAAAAAGAAATAAGAAAAAGACAAGAGAATAAGCATAAATAATAAGCTAAAAATAAACACCAACCTTTGAAATAAACTTCTTCATTAATAAGCTCAAGAGTTACAATAAGCTAGATCTAATAAGCTTCAATAAGCTTTTACAATAAGCAAAATAAAAATAAACTACATTATTTCTACTCTAAAAACTATCACTAAAACTACTATGTGTAACAACTTCACCCTAAAAAACTAAAACTCCCTTTTGCTGTTTTGTGAGTGTTGATAGATATAGCCAAGTGGTTGTTGGGGGCATTTTCACTCTTTTCAGGCCATTTAAGAACCTGTTATAGTGCAATAAATAGGGGAGGATAAATTTCATCATTTCAGCCCCACCCTGTGTTATTATATCAGTCGTATCTCGTACGCCAGCTAGATCCCACTATGAGAGCCATGGCCACGAAGCCTTCTAGAAACATCGTACCATCAAAACCTCGTATTGATAAGTACCTCGTTATCACTGCACAATACTGGTACGAATCATTAATTCGTGCCACGTGTCACCTCCTGAGTGGTGTCACGTGGCCCTGACAGCAGTCAACGGAGCCACCAGCAGACCAACCGGTTCAACGTGGTCAACGGCAGCAGTCACGGGTGGCCAACGGGTCTATGGTGGCGGAACCACCGTCAGACTACCGTCTGCCACGCCGGACAACGAGTCAACACTGGGCAAAGACGGTTGAACCGCACACCGTCAACCGGTGGGGTATTAGCAGGGGTCTGAATCGGGTCTTGGGCCGGGTCAGGTCGGGTCTTGGGCCGGGTCAGGTCAGGTCTTGGGACGGGTCCGATCGGGTCCGCCACGTGGCATGCCATGTGGTGCCACGTTTCAGCTGACGTGGCAGCTGACGTGGCGTGGAGGTGATAAACCCTCCTGCGTTTCGAACCCATGACCTCCCGGGTGAAATCTCAAAGCAAGCCACAAGACCAACTGCGCTAGGCAGTGGTCTTGTTATATATGTGCATTATTAATCCTTTAACCCACTTTTGGCCCTCTTCATTATATTAGTATCAAAGGTTCAAACAGGGACGAAAAAGGTTCAAAATAAAAAGGTTCAAATATGAAAGGCCGGTACCGTTGGACTCGTAATTTCGTGCTCTTTCCAATGGAGTGATCGAGGAATATTAACGACTTCGTTTGAACCTCGATAAACGTAAAAACGTCGTCGAAAGTCACCCGAAAATTACCGTTTTTGCTTTGTTTTCAATCCTTTGTACCTGTAAGACATAAAAACACAATACAAACATATTTGCAACATATTTATCCATATTTTAGTGTTTTAGTCTGTTTATTAGCATTTTTCGGGGTACAAATGATGTGTGTTTTAGCACATATCATAGGTCCAACTATAAAGTTGATGTGAATTCATGGTTTAATTTGATTGTGTATAATGGACCCAAGATTTTACAATCATGCACAGGTTATAACAAATACAATTCATTTTAAAAGTATATATACGTTGCACTAAACTCATGACACCGATGCTAATTCGGAGACATAGGTTTCATATAGCTATAGGTTGCATTGCCCCAGAGGAAATCCGACCTAAGATTTCTTATCCAAAATTTGACATGACATATATCCGTTTAATCGGGCGACCCGTGGGTAGTAAGTGCGACTTACGTGATAATTAGTCCCAATAGATCTCTTTATTCACTCATGCTCCCTCAACCGGTCCTCCGGTCAAGAGATTAATAGTTCATGATAGTTTTGGGCAATAGGAGGTCTACCGCTACTTAGAAAACACGTAAACAGGGAAAAATTCTCATGAAAGTACTTGTGTCCGATTTAAAAAACAAGCAATGTTTCTCCACCCATAAGTTATATAATCATTTTATTCAAAGGTAAAAGTGTGGGGCTTTGTGAAACTCACCTTATGCGAGTTGTGGATCATAAAAGGAATCAAACTCAAACAAAAACAATATACACATGTTAACTATCGATAACCTAGTATATAGTGGCCGTCTTAGAATAATGTGCAACGAATAACGCTTAACACAAGAGGTGATTATCCGAGCATGAGTAGACATGGCATATCCTTTTCAAAACATACTTTTGAAAGTTATAGGTTTGACAAGTATCGACACTTTGACACATCTTCAAAAATCTTTCGTCTTTTAGTGTATTTTATCGTATAGTGCATTTTTGTCTTTTGTGTTTTTTGTTTTTAGTGTATTTCTTTTCTTTTAGTGTATCTTCTTTTTAGTGACCCGACACCACAAAGTTGTGGATCAATAATCGTAAATGTTAACATAAATAGGACAACTTACGTATATTCTACATTTGATTATAAGTTTGATAATAAAAGTATATTTTTTGACGCATTTATAAAGTTTATAAATTTTCACCATGACCTTTCTAAAAATATCGACTTTCCATTTGTATTCATCTCGACTCGTGAAAATTTCCGTTTTATGAAAGTACAACTAAAATTCTTTTATTGACTTAAAAGAATATCTGATAGATTTTCGACAACACCACAAATATTACAACAATTTATTCTAAACCTAAACCTATTCGACTTTCAATTTATGCTTCCAACAAAACAAACATCTAACTTAATCTATTTGCCAACAATATTCAAGCTCGCTTACGATAAATCTCAATAAAGAATTAGCCGTATTATAACAATTTCTATATCCCAAATAGTCACAATCAAACTTTTACGCAAAAGTACAACTAACTTTTTATGTTTTCCTTTTTAATAAATAAAAGATTAACTTTGAGACTTGTAGTTTTTATAGAAAATAGGTATTGATTGTTCACAAACGATTCGCTTTGTACACCTTGTTCGGATAGGTCTTACGAATCAAAAAGTTCAACTTATTTATGAAAAAGTAGAGATGACTTACAAGAAAACACGACGAAAGATGATTAGAAACTAAGAACAACCCAAACGTTGTTTATAAACTACCCGGATAGAAACAAGAATCAACCTCGAACAATATATCTTCCATGGGGGTCAAGATAAAAAAGAAATGGATTTGGTGTGTGTGTTTGGTGGTTCGGACAAAGAGAGAAAAAGAAAGAGTAGTGTGTGTTTTCTTAGTGAGAAATGATTATGAAATGAATATGTACACATGAACTTAACTAGCAAAAATCATACATAAGGTGCTAGTGTGTGTGTGTGTCGACGGTGGGACAAAAGAGCCAAAAGGGGACCAAAATGATCCTCTAATCATTTCCCTTTGAGTACATGTCCTTAACCTCAAATCATGCAACCATGTCTAGTGAAATTGATTTCAAAATTTGAATCCTATGCATGTATGTGCATGCATATCCAGTTATAATGAGACCAAAGGGTGGACCAAAAGTGGCCTTCATTATTCTAGGAATTGTAGTGCATGCATATGAATTAATTTCCAAGGCTTTCCATGCATACATGCATTAATATACTTAACCGATTATGCAAACAACGAAAATGATTAACGACTTCACGAAAAATTATGAAATCTTAAATATTAATTTAAAACATAAAAACGCGTCCAATGATGAAAGACTACGATGAAATACAATACGGTTCGCTCCCGGAGACGATTCTCAGATTATAACGGGATAACTTCCCGGTTACGCGTAAAAGTTAAACGAAACATCAAAAAGTTCAAATTATCAAACGGAAACGGCTAAATTATTCAACTGAAATTCTCAGGTGTCACATTCTTTCCCCGTTAAAGAAGCTTTGTCCTCAAAATCTTAGAGCACCTATGCCGAAGGTGCAGAGTTGGTTAAAAGTGGGGTATTTCTTTTGCATTTGGTCTTCACGTTCCCAGGTGAACTCAGGACCCCTCCTAGAGTTCCAACGTACTTTGACAATCGGAATAAGACTCTTCTTCAGACGCTTGACCTCACGGTCCATGATCTCGACAGGTTCTTCGATGAAGTGGAATTTGTCTTCAACTTGGATTTCATCCAGTGGTATAGCAAGAGGTTCATTAGCTAAGCATTTCATCAATTTTGAGACGTGAAACGTACTATGAACTCTGCTTAATTTCTCTAGGAGTTCAAGATGATAAGCAATGGTTCCTAATTTAGCAATGATCTTAAAAGGTCTAATATAACGAGGGTTTAACTTTCCCCATTTGCCAAAACATCACTCCTTTCCAAGGAGATACTTTCAACATGACCTTATCTCTTACTTGAAACTCAAAAGGTTTTCGTCTTACGTCGGCATAACTCTTTTGACGATCACGGGCCACTTGGTTACGGCTCTTGATTTGAACGATCTTCTTAGTCGTCTCGTGGATTGTCCTCAAGGATTATTTATAAATTTCTATAAATACTTTGATATATTATATATACG
Organism: Tanacetum coccineum; assembly: GCA_026074375.1. Taxonomy (NCBI): domain Eukaryota; kingdom Viridiplantae; phylum Streptophyta; class Magnoliopsida; order Asterales; family Asteraceae; genus Tanacetum; species Tanacetum coccineum. The sequence continues at coordinate 27,464 of BQNB010053712.1, forward strand.
TAAAATTGCTTCAATCAGTCTCAGTAAGCGCGAATGTTATAAATAGATCTATTTGAGGGTGACGCCCCCGTTCGGGTGACTAGCTATCACCGGGAACGAACGTATACCATGTTGGATTTGGGATGTTCCGGGTAGAACATCAATACGGGCAATGTGGGCAATTTTATATTGCTATTTATTTATGTCGAACTTCAGTATCATGAGCTTAGGAAAACGTAATGACATTTTTGTGATGTTTGCATTTGATGAATTATCACGAGGGAAATCTTGCGGTCCTACACTTATATATTTTTACCATACATATTTGGAATGTTTCGTGATGGTTTTGATTATCATGCATACTTTAAACAAATGTGGTCCATTTATACATACGTTTTTGGGACTATTTGGGGATTGAAATGGTCATGCATATTTTACAACTCTTTGAATTACAACATTCATACATACATTTTGGGGAACCTACAAGGATCGAAACGGTCACACGTATTTTACAGAACTTTGGTTCAACATTTTGTTTACAAAAACCTATGAACTCACCAACTTTAATGTTGACACTTTTAAGCATGTTTTTTCTCAGGTGAATTAGATGATTGGCCTATTTGATGTGCATTAGAGTCTAAACTGACAAGATTTCAATAATGGATTTCTACTTACATACAAATGATCAAATCTCGTTGTATTGCTTTCAAGCTTTTTATGGTGATGCAATGATGGGACCAATGTTATATTAATTTCAAGAAAATCAACGAGATTACTTTTCAAACGACACATTTAGAGGTCGTTCTCTTGTATCTAGCGCTGTGTATTATGAAGTAACGCCCCGGACACATCATTCCGCTGTGACTCGAATTTTGGGGGTGTTACAATAGTCATAACTAAGGCTCGAACTCGTAGCGGCTTGTTTCTCTCCTTTCGGCTCAGGGCATCAGCCACCACGTTCGCCTTCCCTGGGTGATATCGAATCTCACATTCGTAGTCACTCAACAACTCTAACCAACGTCGTTGTCTAATATTCAACTCCTTCTGATCGAGAATGTGTTGTAAACTCTTATGATCAGTGAAGACCACGCACTTTGTAGCGTACAGATAGTGTCTCTACATCTTCAAGGCAAACACTATTGCACCAAGCTCTAGGTCGTGTGTGGTATAGTTCTTCTCGTGAACCTTGAGTTGGCGGGATGTGTAAGCTATGACCTTCTCCTTCTGCATCAAAACAGCGCCCAACCCTTTATGCGAAGCATCGCAGTATACCACGAAGTTCTCACTTCCCTCAAGTAAAGCCAAAATCGGTGCACTACACAGTTTTTGCTTCAACAACTAGAATGCAGCTTCTACCTTTTCTCCCCAATCGAACTTCACGCTTTTCTGAGTCAACTTTGTCATAGGCCTAGAGATTTTTGAAAAACCTTCGATAAATCATCGATAGTAACCAGCTAAACCTAAAAATTAACAGGTCTTGGTTGGTGTCTTGGGTGACGCCCAATCCTTGATAGACTCAATCTTAGCTGGATCAACGTGAATGCCTTCACTATCGATCACGTGACCAAGAAATTGTACCCTTGACAGCCAAAACTTACACTTTGAAAACTTGGCGTATATTTCTTCCTCCTTCAATAACTTCAAAATCAACTTAAGGTGTCCTTCATGCTCCTTTCTGCTCTTGGAGTAAATCAAAATATCATCGATGAATACGATCGCAAATCTATCCAGATACGGTTTGCACACCCGATTCATCAAGTCCATGACTACTGCCGGTGCGTTAGTCAAGCCAAACGACATTACTTGGAACTTGTAGTGTCCATAGCGAGTCCTAAATGCAGTCTTTGGAATGTCTTCCTCACAAACTATGAGTTGATGATAACCAGATCTCAGGTCGATCTTAGAGTAGACTCTTGACCCTTGAAGTTGATCGAACAAGTTGTCGATCCTCAGAAGTAGGTATCGGTTCTTCACAATAAGTTTGTTTAGTTTACGGTAGTCGATACACATTTGAAAAGAACCATCTTTCTTCTTGACAAACAAAACCGGTGCTCTCCAGGGTAAGGAACTGGGTCTTATAAATCCTCTGTCAGAAAGTTCCTGCAATTGTGTGGACAACTCTTGCATTTCGGCTGGTGCTAATCGATACGGGGCTCGTGCTACAAGTGCAGCACCGGGGACTAAGTCAATTTGAAATTCAACTTGTCGAGCAGGTGGCAGTCCAGGCAAGTCTTCTGGAAAGACTTCCGAAAATTCCCGTACGATTGGCACGTCCTCAAGTCGCTTCTCCTCCGACTTATCCTCAGCCTTCTTGGATGTAACTTGCGCTAGGTAGACTTGACATCCCTTCTGAATATACTTCTGGGTCCTCGTACATGATATGATGTTCAGCTTACTTCCGCCGTCACAATTTTCACCTCGGATTATCAATACCTCATCTCCATAAGGAATACGGACGACCTTCTCGTCACAAATGATCAACGCGTGGTACTTCGCCAACCAATCCATACCGATGATGACGTCAAAACTACCAAGTTCTACGGGCATTAGATCTATGTCGAACGGATGACCTAATAATCCTAACGTGCAACCTCTAAGAACAACATTTGTTTCTGAAATTCTTCCATCGGCAAGTTCTACGGCATAACTGGTTTCTAAAGTGGATGGGGCAACATCAAGCAAAGCACTAAAGGTAGACGACACAAAACTTCTATCGGCTCCCGAATCGAATAACATAGAAGCATAACAGTTATTGAGAAGAAACGTACCCGTGACAACATTGGAATCAGGGTTTGTTCCTCCTCCACCAATGGCGTAAGCCCTTGCTGTAGCTTCGTTACCTCCAGTCTGGTTTCCAGTCTTGTTCCCAACTCGGTTCCCATGGTTCTGGTTTCTCAACTTTGGACATTCTCTCTTCACATGTCCCGGTCTCCCACACTCATAGCAAATAACACCTTGCTGATTCCCAAGTGGGGCTCTTTGCGTGTTTGGTACCGCAGCTGCAGATCTGCAATCTCTCGTCTGGTGTCCAACTCTCTTACAGTTATTGCACTTCACTGTACATGGCCCTACATGGTGGTATCTGCACTTGTTGCAGAGTGGGTGAGGTCCAGCATACCCTTTCCTCTCATTGTTCCCAGCCGTGTAGGCTCTAGCCACATTCTGCCCACTAACATTTTGCCTCTTAAATGGTGGTTGTTGTCCATGGTTATCCCTTGGGTTACTTTCCATCCTCCTCTTATTCTCAGCACTCCTTGCAGCATAACCCTGGAGCTTCTTGTCCATCAATTGGTTAGCAATGCGTATGGCATCTTGGAGTCTAGCCGGATTCGCAGCAATCACATTTCCTTGAATGTTGTCCGGTAATCCTCCAATAAACCTCTCCACTATGTCCTCTTCATCAGGGACCATTCTAGTACACAACAAAATCAACTCCTGAAACCTTTGAGTGTAAGCAGTCAAGTCGTTTCCTTTCACGGTCAGATTCCACAATTCAGTCTCCATCTTCTGGATTTCATTCCTCGGGCAGTACACTTCTGTCATCAACCTCATAAGTCCAGCCCAGTTCATGGCGTATGCAGCATCAACACCAATTGTTCTCTTATGAGAGTTCCACCAAGTCAAAGCACTGTCCTGTAGTGTGCATGTAGCATATTTCACTTGGTACTTCGGTGGACAATTACTGATGTTGAACACAGTCTCCATTTTCTCGAACCAGCGGGTCAATCCGACAACGCCTTCGGTTCCTGAGAAATTATGTGGCTTACATTTCAAGAAGTCTTGGAATGTGCACTCTCGAGCCACTGGCATGAAACCTCCATAGTTCATGCCATGATTCCCATTTCTATTTCCATTTCCATTTTCTCCATTCCCTCCATTTCCATTTCCTCTGTTACCTCCATTTCCATTTCCTCTGTTACCTCCATTTCCATTTCCTCTATTCCCACCTTCTTGTTCATCCCCATTCTCATTCAGGGGTTCAAGGTTCATTGCGGCTTCACGAGCCTCCATCTCTTCAGCTACTCGGCGAGTAACCAATTCTTCAACCTCCTCATGGGTCATGGACGCTCCAGATCGGGTGTTAGGCATCTTCCTACAACATAACAACGTAACACTCGATGAGATTTCTAGGTGATGCGAGATCACTAACGGTGTTAAATAAAATTTACGGTTAATTCACATAGAAAATACATGATCGAAATATATTCATGGAAACCCCATAATGCATGATGCAAAAGCATAAGTAAATCAAATCATGACATCATATCATAGATAAATATCAATTTCATATCATCGAACATTAGTGATTACATCACATTAGTTTCAAAATACAGAAAATATGAGTTTCTAACACTACGGTTATCACTAAATGCTACTGCTCAGTACTACAACACTAATGAACAGATCTAAGGACGGTAGCCCATGTGCTTCCTAGCACACGCCTTAAATCTGCCAACTCTCACTCGATCATAAAATCAAAACCGTCGTATCTACCTCAGCTCTCTCTGCATACGTGATATGTCGCGCTGAAGTCGGTCAACTCTCTGACTCTTAACACTCGTGGTGCCTCTGAGCCTCTTGTTATCCCTCTCCAACTCATCAATCCTCTCAGTCAAAGCAGTGACTACTGACTCAACCCCAACAATCATATGTCCCTGCTCCCTCTGGACTCCCTTAATGACCTATATACGATAGACTAGGATAGCCTATGTGTGATCATGGAACCTCTGAACCAAATCTCCTAATGTCTCATACGTAACCTCTACTGCTCCCTCCTGACCAGGCTCAGGAATATCCTCTAGAATCGTAAGATGCGTAACCCTCTCAACTCTGACCTCAACCAGGCCCCTCGCACCTGTCTCATTCTCCTCTTGATCAACAACCTTAACTACAACTCTAGCATCAATCCCCCTATCCTTAAGAGCATCCGCGTAAGCGAAACACTCGTCAATCTCTGCCTGAATCTCTGGATCAATATCCTGTTCTAAGTGAGGCTCATCGCTACCCCTGATAATAACATCATCCCTCAAACTAGTCTCTCTAGGATCAACTTCTACATCTACTAAATAACCAGAATCCCTAACCCTCTTAGGCGATGGTATCAAATCAGCACGGACAAGAGATAGAGCTTCGGATACAAGTGGTAATGCAGGTACATATGTCATAGGGGACCTACGTCTCTTGCGAGATGGCCCCGCAAAAGTACTCGGTAAATCATAGGAAGAATGATCCGGCAATGAGTGTCTCGAAGAAGAACCAGATGAAGCATCCGAATGAAAATCTGATGATGCCTTTGATGATGAATTTGAAGAAGAATCTCAAGCTGAATCATCTGGAGAAAAATAATCGGATGAAGAATGATCGACAGAATGTCTCACAACAAGTTGCTGAGCAGGTAACGGTGCAACCCTCTTCTTCGCAGTCATCATGTGTACCGTCCCATTAAGATGGTAGCGGTACGGTCGACCATGAGGAATAGGTTGTCCAGGTGCTAGAATCATAACTCAACGACGAGGTATAACAGGTGATCTCTTGGTAAAAGAGGTAATCTCAGTGAAAGGTGTACCATGGGTAAGTGATGGTGGTGTATCTGGTGTATCACTAGCTGTGGTGTCGTCAGCCGATGATAAAAATGGTGAGATAGCTGGTAATGGTAGTATATGGTCTGATGATGGATCCTCAGATGGATCAGACTCTGAACCAGATGCAGGTGAGTAATCAGGAGATGCTGGTGTATAATCTGGGGATGGTAGTATAGTAGGTGTTATGATAGGTGTCTCTGTGGGTATCACTGTAGTGTCAGTCTGAGTAGTGGGTGGAGTAATCACTGGTGTGGTGTCGGGAATAGTGGTAGGGATAGTACCGAACAAGATGACTCATCCAGCAGGTGTCCCTACGCTATCCTTTGATGAATCCGAAGAAACTGAGATAACTGAAATAGTCATGACCTGCACAAGCAAAGTTTATATAAATCATCTTTATATTAACCATGCATGATGCAACATATGATCGGGTGAATGGGTAACTGGATGAATGCAAAATGAACGATGAATGCGCGGGTCATCGAGTACGGCATAAAGGGATGAAAAGAGAAATACTTATAGTAATATTAGTTATACTTAGTATTTAATACATATATATTAATTATATTGTATTTAATTATGTATACGTACTATGTAAAATCACGTAAGGCACATAATCACGTAGGATCACATACTGGTTATAGTCCAGACCTAGTTTATACTACCTGGTTCTCTATAACCTTGGCTCTTGATACCAATCTGTCACACCCCCAAACGGGCCCTGGACGGAATACGTGTCCGGAGGCGTGACGTTCCTGGATATCTCAAGTACAAAGCATAAAGAACGACCTCTAAGGGTACGTTTTAAAAATAAACACCGTTGCATAAATTTAAAATAATAATAAGTTTACATCAATCAAATTTAAAAGATTCAAAAGTTAAAATGCGGAAGCTTTAATAAGTTCAACAACGGTATTTAAGATAACATAGATGAAATCTGAAAACTGGTTCGGGCAATTAGACTTCATATAGATCAAGCAACATCTTCCAAGCTAAGCACCTGAGAAAAACATGCTTAAAACGGTCAACATAAAGTTGAGTGAATTCATAGGTTTAATTTGATGTAATAGTGGACCACAAGATTTTACAGGCATGCGACAGTTATAACAAATACAACTTCACATAAAAGATATTTACGTTGCACTAAGCTCATGACACCGATGCTAATTCTGAGACATAGCTTTCATATAGCTATAGGTTGCATTGCCCTAGAGGAAATCCGACCTAAGATTTCCTATCCGAAATTCGACATGACATATATCCGTTTAATCGGGCGACCCGTGGGTAGTAAGTGCGACTTACCCGGATAGGGATAATTAGTCCCAATAGATCTATTTATTCACTCGCGCTCCCTCAACCGGTCCTCCGGTCAAGAGATTAACAGTTCATGATAGTTTTGGGCAATAGGAGGTCTAGCGCTACTTAGGCAACACGTAAACAGGGAAAAATTCTCATGAAAGTACTTGTGTCCGATTTTAAAAACAAGCAATGTTTCTCACCCCAAAGTTATAAAACATTTATTCAAAACGAGTAAAAGTGCGGGGCTATGAACTCACCTTATGCGAGTTGTGGATCAAAAGAAATCAATCAAGCGAAAACGAATCTCACGGTACTGGCGACAACCTAGCATATAGTGGTCGTTTTAGAATAATGTACAACGAATAACGCTTAACGCAAGAGTTGATCATCCGAGCATGAGTAGACATGGCGTATCCTTTTCAAAACGTACTTTCGAAAGTTATAGGTTTTGACAAGTCTCGACATTTTGACACATCTTCAAAAATATTTCGTCTTTTAGTGTATTTCGTCTTTTAGTGTATTTCGTCTTTTAGTGACCCGACACACCAAAGTTGACTCAATAATCGTAAATGTTGACCTAAACTCGACACTTAACGTTATTCTATATTTTATCATAAGTTTGATAATAAAAGTATATTTTTTGACGCATTTATAAAGTTTATAAATTTTTGGCATAACCTTTCTAAAAATATCGACTTTCCATTTGTATTCATCTCGACTCGTGAAAATATCCGTTTTATGAAAGTACATCTTTTATTGACTCAAAAGAATATCCAATCTATTTTCGACAACACCGCAAATATTACAACAAATTTATTCTAAACCTAAACCTCTTCGACTTTCAATTTATGTTTCCAACAAAAAAACGTCTAACTTAATTTCTTTGCCAACAATATTCAAGCTCGCTATACGATAAATATCAATAAATAACATAGCCGTAATAATAACAATATATATATATATATATCAAAATAGTCACAACAAACTTTATACGCAAAAGTACAACTACTTTTTATGTTCTTTCATTTATAAATAAAAAAATTAAACTTTGAGACTTGTAGTTTTATAGAAAAATAGATAATGATTTTCATAACGATCCGCTTTGTACACCTTTTTTGGAATGATCATACGAATGCAAAAGTACAACTCATTTATGAAAAAGTAGAGATGACTTACAAGAAAACACGACGAAAGATGATTAGAAACTAAGAACAACCCAAACGTTGTTTATAAACTACCCGGATAGAAACAAGAATCAACCTCGAACAATATATCTTTAAATGGTGGATCAAAGATTAAAAGAAATGGATTTGGTGTGTGTGTTTGGTGGTTCGGACAAAGAGAGAAAAAGAAAGAGTAGTGTGTGTTTTCTTGGTGAGAAATGATTATGAAATGAATATATACACATGAATTTAACTAGCAAAAATCACACATAAGGTGCTAGTGTGTGTGTGTATGTTGACGGTGGGACAAGAGAGCCAAAAGGGGACCAAAATGATACTCCAATCATTTCCCTTTGAGTACATGTCCTTAACCTCAAATCATGCAACCATGACTAGTGAAATTGATTTCAAAATTTGAATCATATGCATGTATGTGCATGCATATCTGGTTATAATGAGACCAAATGGGGGACCAAAAGTGGCCTCCAACATTCTAGGAATTGTAGTGCATGCATATGAATTAATTTCCAAGGCTTTCCATGCATACATGCATTAATATACTTAACCGATTACGCAAACAACGAAAATGATTAACGACTTCACGAAAAATTATGAAATCTTAAATATTAATTTAAAACGTAAAAACGCGTCCAATGACGAAAGACTACGATGAAATACAGTACGGTTCGCTCCCGGAGACGATTCTCAGATTATAACGGGACAACTTCCCGGTTACGCGTAAAAGTTAAACGAAACATCGAAAAGTTCAAATTATCAAACGGAAACGGCTAAATTATTGAACGGAAATTCTCGGGGTGTCACAAAATATGGGAAAGGTTAGTGTATTATATGCAGACTGCATTTATAGGTTGTTTGTATTGGGTCAAGTTTCTCACTTAATGAGACAATTAGGATTTAACATGTCTTAAATTATTGTGTTGTAGATGATAAGGGAAAGGGGGCAGAGCATCATCATTTGAAGGGAAAAGGAAAGGTACATGATATCCAAAACAGATTAGGATATCTTGAAGTGGATTTTGACAGGGCATTAAAGGCCAAGCAGGTTGATGATCATGATGATGATGATCTTGATAGTCTTGATCTTGCAAATAGAATTAAAAAGCTTGAAGAGGATTTTGGTAGGTTGCTAAAGGCAAAGAAAGCAAAGGAAGCAAATAAATCAAGGGAGGTAGAATTGAAGGCAAAGGAGGCAAAGAAAGCAAAGGAGGCAATGCTGGCAGAATTGAAGGCAAAGAAGGCTAAAGAGGCAATGCTTGCAGAAGTGGTTCAAATTTCCAGTGATGAAGATGATGATGAAGATCCCACTACCTCCACTTCCACAAGATCCAAAGCTTCCACTACCTACACTTCCACAAGATCTAGAGCTCCCATTGCATCCACTTCTAATGCACAAGCTGCTTCCACTACTCCAAGAGGGTATAGGAAAATAGTTTGACAGGATGTGTATTTGCTTTGTTTGCTCCTAATGCTCCTAATGCTCCAGCATCATTTCCAGCTACAAGAAAGAGGAAGTCCACTTAATAGACATCAGTATCTTTATCTGTTGTATGTTGATGGTCAAAAACACTTTAATATCTGTATTCTAGGTTGTTGTCATTAGCATTTTTATTTTGATGTTTAAAAACATTTAGGTTTTGGTCAGATGCAAATGCTATGATTTGCTTTGTAATTTTCTGTGATTCGATTTGCAATTTTGTGTTTGGATTAGCATTTGTAGTGTAACTTTATAAAGTCAAACTATAAATGTCAAATGCTCATGCCATTTAGCATTTGCAGTTTAACTTTATAAAGTCAATTGCATTATGCTCATTTAGCATTTTGACTTTAGATAATCAAACTGCAAATCCAAATTGTCATGACAATTTGACATTTGATTTGCATAGTGTAGTTTGACTGCATAAAGGGGTGTTTGGATTTGATTTGCAGTCCAAATGGCATAGCATTTTACATTTGCAGTGTGACTTTATAAAGTAAAATTGTAAATGCAAATGCAAATGCTCATTTAGCATTTTGACTTTAGATAGTCAAACTGCAAATCCAAATTGGCATGACAATTTGACATTTGATTTGCATAGTGTAGTTTGACTGCATAAAGGGGTGTTTGGATTTGATTTTCAGTTCAAATGGCATATCATTTTGCATTTGCAGTGTGACTTTATAAAGTAAAACTGCAAATGCTCATTTAGCATTTTGACATTAGATAGTCAAACTGCAAATTCAAATTGGCATGACAATTTGACATTTGATTTGCATAGTGCAGTTTGACTGCATAAAGGGGTGTTTGGATTTGATTTGCAGTTCAAATGGCATAGCATTTTGCATTTGCAGTGTGACTTTATAAAGTAAAACTGCAAATGCCAAATCAAATGCTCATTTAGTATTTTGACTTTAGATAGTCAAACTACCAATCCAAATTGGCATGACAATTTGACATTTGATTTGCATAGTGCAGTTTGACTGCATAAAGGGGTGTTTGGATTTGATTTACAGTTCAAATGGCATAGCATTTTGCATTTTCAATGTGACTTTATAAAGTAAAACTGCAAATGCAAATGCAAATGCTCATTTAGCATTTTGACTTTAGATAGTCAAACTTCAAATCTAAACCGGCATGATTTGCGGTTCAAATGGCATAGCATTTTGCATTTGCTTAAGTACTTTATAAAGTCAAGCTGCAAATGCAAATGCAAATGCTCATTCCAGTTCAAATGGCAAAGTATTCAGACTACATTGTGTATGATTTGCAAACTCTTTTCCATTCATAACTCATTCAATTCAAAAGAAAAGAAACTACAAGATAATAGCACATAAAATGATCAAAAATAAACTCATACAACTTAAATTGTTCCATAGAAACCCAATAGATGCCTCTCATGTTCCGCATCCTCCTGTTCTTGTTGCCTACATTTCTCCAACCACTCCTCATGAGCCCTTGATTCCCTTGCTTCTTCTTCCACCAATTTCACTATTTCTTCTTCTTCCATCAACATTCCACTCCCACCTACACCACTGCCATTACCAGGTACAAAATCCTTATGGAAAACCTTAACCATGTTTTTCTTTGTAATGTTAAGATATTGCATTGATGGGTTGGGAGAAAATACTAAAACATTATCAAGTATTATAGCACTTCCTACATTAATTTCCTTTCCATAACCCCCCTCATTAATTACTTTGTAATGTATTGAACCATGTAATGTACCAGAGAGATCTTTGATAGTCACTTTCAGATCGTCAAGAGCATTCAGAGAACATGACTTGATTATTGCAACAACTTGCTCAAGTTTCCCATTCTTGAAGAAGGTCTTGATGTCTCCTATACACCCACTGACAATGCCACCATTAGCTTTCACATACTCAGTCGCACCAACCCACGACCCACTGTTAAAATCACCAATCGCTCTCACATCCTCAACAACTTGCTTCATATACTCTTGTGTCGACAAGACAGAGTCATCCCCACCTTAGTGAATATCCGATTGTTTACGGATCTTGGCTAGTTGAACAATACCCGCAGGACCGAGTATTATCCTAACCGGCTTTTCCTCTACTTCCTCTACTTGAACAATACCCGCATGACCGGGTCTTATACTAACCGGAGTTTCCTCCACCTGAACAATACCATTAATGTTTTGGGTTGAGATGATTGTGATTGTATCACGTACATGCCTGTTGCAGGGACGGGGAACAGGGATTAGTGGGAGATCATAATCATCAATATCTAGTAGGTCTTCCCATTGATAATTTGGGTTTGAACTCATTATGTTATGGCAACTATTGATGTCTAAGAAGAAGGCAAAGTGTTGATGAATAAGAAGAAGGTAAAGAGAAGATAAGTAGATCAGTGTTTTCTTTTGGCAGGAATATAACAACGTTAGTTTTATTACAAATTTGGTCTTTAGTGTATTATTCTATGTGAATTGCCGAATTTGCCATTGACGAAGGAAAAAGTTAACAGGATTTTGGATGGAGTTGCGGTCAAAGGACCGGTCAACTCAAAATGGACAACCACAGGGACTATCAGTGTAATTTTCGAACTTTTAGGACGAAACCTGCAATTTCGAGACAACCACAAGGACGATCTATGTAATTAACTCTTTAATATAATAGTTAACATATAACGACCCACAATATAATAACGTAAAATTTTCAACATCCTCTACAAAAGATGTGCAAGTTGTAATATACTTTGGTCTTATGAAGTTACGCTTTGTTATGTTATCTAATTTATTTGTAATGTGAATAATTTGTTTTCTGAAGATTGCTGAGACTGTACAAAAGATGTGCAAGTTGTAATATACTTTGGTCTTATGAAGTTACGCTTTGTTATGTTATCTAATTTATTTGTAATGTGAATAA